>JAZHYW010016923.1:0-47744 GCA_037355805.1 Ixodes ricinus | reverse complement strand
TTTGTTTTATGCTCTCATAACATTTCGGAAAGGCATATCGGCATGTTAATAACACATATGTGGTCTGTCCTATTTTGCTTTATTTTAGTTTTAATATTTTATCACTTGATTTCTTGTTGTTGTTTTTTTGTTGAGCTAATCATGAACACAGGAAACACAATAAAGATTTTCAAAAGGTACACTGGTATTTTGTTACCATACACTTACATGTAACACACGATGCTGAGGCTGGAGAAATGGTGGGTACCACATCCTCTTTGAGCCCGCTCTTCTCGTACAACCCTTCTTTGAGGCAGCACAGCTTGAAGTGTTCCGAGCAATTACACGGTGCGCTGCTGGAGCAAAGTTGGTCCGACACACAAGGAGCCACTTCAGCAGAAGGCTGTCATTTTTCCGAGAAAATATGGATTACCAAATAAAGAGCTTCGATGCAAGCGCTATCGCGCGGTAAAACTTGTTAATTTTTCATATCCAATGAATATGCCGAAAAATATCCGGTCACCACTTACGTGTGAAATGACAATCTCAAAGTCTCTACTTCGTGGTTTTTGTACCCCAACGCAGCGTATAACCTAGGCATTCCCGTTTTTTCGTTCTTGTGATGTGCAACACTTTCTTGACCCTGGTTGAATCGAGCTCGGGAATGGTAGCTATGCAGACAAAACCGGGCTAGTGTTATTTCATTAGGGTTCTCCGCACTTGAAGTCTGCGAGTGGTTATTAACGAGAAAAATAAAAAAGGTACTTGACGCGACAGCAGGCATTATTCTAAAAAGATATATTTTATGTAACAAAAAGTCACGACAGCGTTTGGAGCGTCCGCTCCAAGCGCATGATCGCTACAGCAGGACGCTATATTTGTTTACCTATGCATCGCCAGAATAAAGAAGACAAAAGTTAATTATTTTAGAGCAACAACAATCGTATTTATTTCAGGGCAACATACTCTCGTTTACTGCTTTATTTTGATAATTCATTCACAGTTTGGTACTGATCCAGTAGGTGTTTTTCGTTCCATAACTCCATGTATTCGTTCTTGTCGTTTGTTTTGATTGTTTGATTTGGCATATATTAGCATCCTTTGGGGTGTTTTGTCAAGCAAATTCACTCTGTGTGCTTCATAGCATTGACTATTTGTGTAAATATGTGCCCTATAGTAACTGTCTGCAACATCAACACGTATTATACATGTGATTTCGCCTATTTTAGCGCCGTGCTAGACGCCGTGAATTCTAAATAAAAAATGCTCTAACGGACACATACTTCTTTACGTCCGATTGTAAAATGTTCCAAACTTTTTATTCTGTCACAACACTAAGCAATATTTGCTCTTATAATCGAGCGCGAAGAAAACGCATTTGCATTTTCCCGTAAAAATAAAATATATTACCGAAAGTGAAAATTATACTGGTTGCTGTCTGCTTCAAAATGCAATAGCACACTAGCGCCACTATAAATTTCTAGCGTTTGTGCATACCACCCATAGAGTATGAGTGGTATACGCCCGACTCAGAAATTGTGAAGCATCAGCGCGAATTCCGTGCGTCACTTACGGCGCGCTGCTGGCAACCACCGTTGGCCAATAGGGCGATGCTCCCAAAAGGCAGCGCAACGCTAGCGGCGATAGCAGACCAATACGAAGTGAGATCGCTGGCCAAGTGGGCTAGCACACACCAGCTCGGAGCATGTGGAGCGCTGCGGAACCCTGGGATCCTCGGTTCAATCCCACGCCTGCCAGTTTCAATCTGGATGAGCATCGCCCCGGCGTGCGATCGTGTACCACTACTGCGTAGTGCACGTTAAAGAGCAGGCTAGCGGTTGTACAGCACTGGATAAATTACTGATCTATAGCTGAAAGACAAGTTGTCCATTAAGGCAGACTAACTTCGGGTTATACAAACATACTCACGACACATTTTTCTTTTAGACCAATAGGGACTTATGTGTTTTATGGCATGCGCAATCACCTAAATATCTACTGGCACCTTTACGTCGCATTGTTCTTCTCTCTTTCTCGCTTACTATACACCAACTCATGTTTACAAACAAACCGGAGCGCCCGGAGCGCCCCTAGCGGACGCCACCGGCGCCGCGCATGCGCGATGGGGGTGTGGGCAACAAGCTCGCCGTCGCCCATAAACAAACCATTGAAATGCGATGTTATCGGCGTCGGTGTGAGTCCCCCTGCCCTTTATCGCTTTCGAATTGTTGATTTTACGTCTTCCTGACAATGTCTGACTACATGAGCGGCGTCAGCGAAATCAACGAAGCTCGTTACACCGCAAAACTTCGCGTGAATAATCTCACATGCGGCGATTCATTCCGCGTGGACGCCGCAGAATGTACGCTAAAGCCTGATTCACATGATGAGATTTCGCTCGCAATTTTCAGTCGCGACGTCGCTCGGGCTGCAAAAGCGTGAACCGCAGCTGAGATGGTCGACGTCGATACTGAAAATCGCAAGCAGAATCGGACGAAGTGAATCAGGCATAACAAGTCGGTGATGGCTGCTGGTAACAATAATCAACATCTCCTTGTATCTACTGTTTACGTCGAGCCTGCTTACCAACCTTCAAACTGAAGTCTTTTGAGGCCTGCACTTACTTCTTAACGCAAGTACCGGGCCAACATTTGGTCTACGGGCCGGTGTCGTCTAAAAGAGCAGACGACAAGCAGAAGCGTTTGAAAGAGCAGACGACAGTTCGAACGATCAGACGGCCGTTCGAACTTCAAGACGCACTGAACGTAGTCCGCAGGTGGGCCGTACAACTTGAGGGTTTTCCGGCGTTCATGTTGGAACGAAACAAATAAATCTGATGACCACAAGTATCCGTGAATTCAACCCAAAGTGCTTCCCGCCCAAGCAATTGTGGTCCGGCGGCGGCTGGTTTACCACATATCCATGTTCTCGGACGAACCGAGAACATGAAAACTGATCTTCAAACCTTTCTCGACTCTTTTGGCACAGCCCCAGTCGCGGCGGTTTGACGAAAAGGCATGTTTTCGTCAGGTTCCTTCCAAAACAACGCAGGAATACACGCCTCACATGGGGCCTTCCGCCCACAGCCCCAGACCGGAAGTGCGACCGACGCGCCACCACCGCGCCGTGACGTAACAGAGATGAGTTCGTGTATAGTCCATCACTATATATATATATATATATATATATATATATATATATATATATATATATATATTCTTCCACTATCTGGAGTTTGCTTGGCCTTTCTCCCTTTTTATTTTTTGTTTTGCATTTTTGTCCGGAGCGGAAGTAAAGATAAGATTGTTGAGGGAGTCATTTTCGGAGCCAATCAACGGAGGCCAACCCGCGGCGTACTCTACCTTGCAGAAAATAACAAATTAGATTTTTACCGCCTCCGCGGTTCCGCTTAGGTCTGCCGATTTTCAAAGGGTTCCGCCGATCCGCTCCTACGATTCCCTTCCCGGAGACAATTGGGCTGCACCAAGCGCAACCGGCCAAGACCGAGCGACTTTCGGGGCTCTTTCCTGCAACCTGGCCGAGAAGGAACCAGCGAACAATCAGGGCACAGAGCTTCACAAGTCGAAACTTTCCCTGAGCACTACGTAGAGCCGACAACTGCTTGTATTCATCACCCCACAACATAAACTGGTGTCTCTGACTGGAGTAGGGAATTATGTGATAATCAAAAAAGAAAAGTGTGCGCCACCCACAACCAGTAAAAGTGCGGCGCTGGTTTTAGGTAAAAAGAAAAAAGAAGTTAGCGTCGACTAAGGGAACAAATATAATTCCTGTGCAAATTTAGAATTTAATTTACAAAAAAAAGCCCTAAGACATATTACGTGATTTTACAACGAGCTTGGTGCTATAGGGCAACTGTCCTCACTTTGGTTAAGAGCTACACCTGCTGATGTTTGCATTGATACGGTGCCTAGTCACCAACCCATTACTCCTAAACTAGTCCCTTTGTTCATAAAAGCGTCGGGGAGTGTTCTTGCTGAGGACTCTATTTGCGGAAGTGGGAAATATCTGCGCACCCTCTGTTATGCATTGAGCACCACCGCCTCGGCGTGACTTTGCAAATATGAGGCGAGGGTATTCGCAACGCCCAGGGAGGCAACGTTGCGCAGCGGGAAAAGTGGATGCTGAGAAATGGCCGGGTAGCTTGCGAGAGTCAACCCTTGAGAAAGCGGCATCGCTAACTCGCTTTAGGGTACGTGAGACGTTGACGCTAAGCACGCTCTACAGAGACAACCAACTTGTAATACCTTCCTGGGTACAACTTTCTCGCTCTCCGCTTATGACGTTATGATTTCTCCGCTGCAACCTTATCAGCTTGCTACCGCAGACATAGACATGCCGCCACCATGGAGCGACGCAACAATATGCCCCACTTTTCAAAATCTGTCGGATAAATTACGTGCCACTTATCGCCCTCGTGGAGCACTCTAGTATGATCACGCCAAAGCTGTTGCCTCTGCAGTGAGAAGACGCTAAGATGTTCGTACCCCTTCACGCTGGTTTCTATTTGCGCAGACCTCCACAAAGACCGCCATACTATCGGTCTGATGAACATTGAACTTCCTCATCTCTTTCCATTTCCGTTTCTGTTTCTCACTTCGTTGATTATAAAGATATCATTGTCAAAAAGCTAGGTAGCAACTCGGCCTCGCATGGAGGCCGACACATCCCCTTGCTAACTTCTTTAGCGGTAATACAAAACAAGCTAACATATGTGTAGCTATAACGGGCGCGGTACAATACAGAGTATTGGTTGTTAAGTTCGCACTTAAAGTTGCGACCGAACGCCAGGCCGCAAACGCGCTCCGCATGTTTTCCCCGTCTGCCCGTTCTAGCACGACGAACACCGTCTTTTTTTCCCCGGCAGCACAAAACCTCGCTTCTTCCTACCCCGGGAAGCTTCTATAGTAGCGATGGTTTAAAAATTACAGTGAGATCTATTGGCGGATTCTACGGGTAAGCATTAGCATGACCCTTGGAAACGCCACACATGTCCACCTTTGGGAAACACTAACGCTGATCCCTTCAATTTTTAATTTTGACTTTTTCTTTTGCTTCCTCTTTTTGGAGCCGCTTTTTTTGGCTTTGTTATGGAGTCAGTATTAGCGTTTCCCAAAGAGGGATTTGTGTGGCGTTTCTCAAAGGTCACGCCAACGGATTCCTCAAAAATTCGCCAATGGATCTTCTTGTAATTTATTTCTCCCTTTTTTCGCACTCTGCCTGTCAGAGTACGTCGACGCCCTTGGGTACGGTAATCCATATCCTTCGTGGAAAGAACCACATCCATGCCACTCGTGGAAGGATTCTCATTCGTATCACGCGTTGAAAGAACCGTATTCATCGTTTTAACTACACATACAGATTACAGCCCACGCACCGCAACTACGAAAACCAGAGCGAGGAACAGCCGGCGACAACAACTGAGCACGGCCGCATTTCATCGCGCCGCGTAGCAACACCTCCTAGATAACAAAGCCGTAGTGCTGAATGAGATGGCTTCGCCAGATAACGCCAACGCGGGGCACAAATTCGATACGACAATAGCGTCAATGTTCGGCTCAAACTTGACTCGAAGCCGAGCACTGACGCCGCACTGGTTTTCAATTTGTGTCCAGCGTAAAGAGGTTAAGGGGCTTATGGAGCGATAAACTGGTATCCCGTTCCCCAGGCAAAAGTGGCCCCCACTTGGCAGCCGCCATGTTGT
Source organism: Ixodes ricinus (assembly GCA_037355805.1). Classification (NCBI taxonomy): domain Eukaryota; kingdom Metazoa; phylum Arthropoda; class Arachnida; order Ixodida; family Ixodidae; genus Ixodes; species Ixodes ricinus. Next base: position 42,040 of record JAZHYW010016923.1, on the reverse strand, counting down.
ACAATTTTGGCCACTAGACACGTGACCGTTCAAAATCCTGAGGCTTTTACGCAAAACTGAGCCAAGATTTGTATTGCAATTACTGTAAAAAAAATGAAAAATTGTTTTTTCTTCAATTTTAGCAACAGAGATTAGTGTCTAGCTCCAATAAAAACCAAAATAAAGCACCGCGGCTTACAGCATCTAGCGGAGGCATTGCGAAGCTGCCCGAGTTTTTGTCTTGAAATCACATCTTGCACCTGAAACAAGCAAAACATAACTTTTCTCGTCGGTGCTGTAATTAAAATCAACAGGGATTTATCTGTGTGCGGTACTTTAACATCTAGACGTAAAACTATAAGGTCACGTGCCTAGTAGTTAAAAATGTGCGAAATGGCGGCGGCCATTTGGGGGTTCCTTTCAGCTGACAGTTTATCGCTCTAAGGCCCTCACCTCGTTGGTCCGGCGTTTGTCTTCTCTGACTAAGCCATCTCATTCAGTTTTACGGCTTTGTTTTCTAGGGGAGTTGCGCGGCGCCTCCTTCTATCTGGTTCCGCGCCAACTGTCCGCGTTATTTTGCCTAAAACGAAAGGGCTCGTTTTGACGAAAACCCGGCGGTGTCTGTCAGTTTATCAGCGCTGGAGAGAGAGGGAGAAGTTGACGCGTGCTCACGTCAGCGCTTCGGACCAATGGGAGCGTAGCCCGCGACAGCTGACAAACGAAAGACACGCCCGAGTTTTCGTCAAAACCAGCGTTCTAACGCTACCGCATTAAAACATGCTATCTTCTGGAGAGTTGGTGAGACTTAGTCGAAAAAATAATAGCACACAATCTGTAAATTAACGTGTCCGCGTGTGCTGTGTTTTTTATTTGTTCTTTTAACGGGAAGGGTATTTATCGATCTGCTTCACATTTGGAGTAAATAATACCGTCTGCTGGGCTAGATTCGCGGAGAGACTTTATGCTGAACTACATTCGAAAAATTACAGTCGAAGGGCAACGGTCGCAGCTTTTTCCGACATTCATTTTTTTTTGTTTACTTAGTTATTTATCTAACTTCTGAATTAAAAATTCCCCAGCTCTGTTTTAGAAGGATCGCCTACGGTCCCATTTCAACTCAATTTGGGTTTTAAGAACATTTTGCACACCAATTATTTTTAATATCACGTACACAATACGGAACTTGTTAAGAAATTCGCTCATCAATCCTGTCAGTTTTAGAAAACTGGTAAAATTTTGCATGGAAAAGTTTGGTGGTCTACACCACAACTTTGGCAAAACGGAAGTTTGTTTGCCTTCACTAATGGGCGGCACCGCTCCTAATTTGCAATTTGAGCCACTCGCAACCGCGCCATTAAACGTTGAAGGGGTTCAGCTGAATACAAGACAGATTAACTAGAAACCTCAATGCTGAATAAAACCATTCCTGATGTGCCGACTGTTCGCATGACCAAGGAGCCGCAACATATGAAGACGTTTGTGTATAAACCTAGACGCTAGACGCAAATCAGATGCGCGCGCGATGAAGACTTCGCCCATCAGGAGGAGAAAGCACAGATTGTAGACAGGTTCTAACTAAAACCATGGGGAACCTATTGCAATTTAATGGCATACGCGTCCCGCGGAGATTGGTCACAAGAGCGCATGCGCCGACTTGTCACGTGGCGAGGAGGAAACCAGGCGAAAAGGCTGAGACGATTGCGGATGATCAACGCCTTCGCCACCTCCTCGCAGCAGGTACTGCAAAAGCGGGCCATTAACCACGTAATCTCTATCGAGCCGTTGGAGACACTCTGCAATCTAGGCTCTCTAATCTGGCATGCCGACCGCAGCGTCACCATAGCGGCGTGCCGTCAGAGAGTTGAGTTAGTGTACACTGCATTAGGCGCTGCCATTTTGGGACGGCATGCGTCCATCCTCTCTGGACAAGATGCGACCATGGTTGTTAGACTAATATCTCTCCAGAGTGTTTTTTTTTCCAGCCACAATTACTTCGTTGGTATTTGAGCACAGTTCGAAAGCTTATGGCAGAAGGAGCGTGATCTGCAAGCGAGTGGCAAAAGGAAAATATGTTTGCGATTCTTGCGTTGACAAGTGATTCTAGTTCCCTCCTTGAAGAACCAGGATCTGCCAGACGCTGATGTGGGTCAGGATACTTGTGGTAAGATCAGGCCGTACTGCAGTTAGGACTATAGTCGGTGACAGTCTAAGGGTTGAGTTAACGCTCCTCCCACTGCTTTCGACTTCAGCAGAGCGGCGCCGGAGAGGAGGTCGCCTCCTCTCTAGAGTTCGCTCTTCTAAAGTGGAATGAGGTAAGAGGAGCTACCCCGCAATGCTTAACTTGTCTCCGACTATAGCAAAATGTCCCTTTGGGTGGGATAATTAATAGGCCTTTTGCTAGTTACATTGCCATAACAGACGTACTTTTCTGCTGGTTTGGAATTGCCCACACGATAACTTCATCGATACTGAACTAATTTTTACGCGTTTTGATATTTATTGCAGTGTTTATGCGAGGAAACTATTTTCTAGAAACCTCGAAAGGAACCACTGGTTGTTGTTGTTGTTCTTTTAATAATTTTAGTACGATTAGAGCTCGACTCGCGCGTTTTACGTATTTACAAACGTCGGTAACACCCCTGTTGACGTATCAACTTTTTTTCGCTATTTACATGATATTTAAATTTAACCCTTTCATTCATTTTAATTGTTTATGAACCATAAAACTTAGTTCGCCTTTAGAAGGTTTTTTTTCTTTTTTTTTTGGAAAGCTGGAACCCTTGCCGCTATACATCTTGTATTATTCAGACCCTTAAAAAAAAATAATTATGATCCACGGCCTCAGCCGATATTTTTATTGTTTTCAGGAATATTTTGTTTACGCGATATGCCTTTGCTTTGCGCAGTATTCCCTTCGCCATTTATTTATCACATGATAATGGCAGACAATTAACCTAGCTCAAGTTTTAATGGAATAGCGAGATAGGAAAAAAAAACACTTGGCTCTCTCAACACCAAACCGGTGATCCGTAAATGCGTGCCTACCGCAAGGCCGCTCCTGCGGCGGCCAGATTTGGCCCATGTTTTCTTTGTCGGTCTTCCCACCAACGCCAACTCTACGTTCGTTGGCCGCGTACCAACGTTCATTCACACACCACACAAAAAAAAACTAAAAACAACGCGTGCTTTACGACCGCCGAGGCTATCTTTCGCGTGCGAAATGTCTTCCCAACTCGCGTAGCCACCCAGCGGTATGCGCTTCCGCAGAGACAAAGCACTGATGGCTTCGTACCACGACGCGAACGGGAGTTAGCGTCGTGGGACGACGCGGAAAAGAGACGAAATATGTAGCGCAACGAAACCACGCCGGTGCAAAGCGGAAAACAACGGAGAGCCCAGCCCAGTAGACCAAGCATCTTCCACGCCGCTGGTTTTTCTATCCTCGAGCTAGGCCGCAAACTTTGTGTCGAGCTTCGCCACGGACGCGATCTTTTCTGCAGAACAAAATGTGCGCGCTCGTGGGAAAGTGATTGATATGCAGCCAAGCACGTTTTACTCGGGCTCTTTAATCTAAACTTTGTTATTTTGACTTGTATATTACTCTAGGAGTTATCATGATGGTCGACTCCGGGTTTTAGAACTCGTACTGTCGTAGAATCCTCTTTGAATTTGGCTGATGCAAATCGTCTCATCCTGGACGTAATAATTTAGCGTAAAAATTGACACTATAAAAATAGTAATTTTTTTAAACTTATGTAGTCGTATATACGCAGTCTATTTATATTCACACCGTTCCGTTTTTTGTGGAAACAGTTGAAAATAAATAAAACGCCATTTATTCGGCAATGTGAAGCCGTAAACACAAAACACAAGAAAATTTAAGAAAAACTAACTAAAGAAAAAAAGGTTGACGGCTCGACGACTTGCTTCTGCTCGAGCTGCATCTTGCGGGAAAAGTCATTTAGCTATTATATGTTTTTGTTTGTTTGTTAATATCTGACTTTGATGAAACAAGAAATCCAAGCTGGAAAGGCATTACTTCATTAGAGACAACGCCTTAGTACTGTTGTCATTCTAGAAGTACTTTAATTTTTATTAGAACAGAATTTATTTAATTGCAAACAATACATCTAAATAAGTTTCAAAAAATGTAGAAACGATCGTTTATCAAATGCGCGAATTTTCTTATTAGGTATCTTATATATTCTAGCCTTTTGTCGCCTTTCAATTTTATGCTATCGCTGCTTATGAATCTCAGTTGCCCGTTTCCAATCTCACGCTCAGGTACTTGCACTGGCGAAATCGCCCCTGTCAGGGTTGCACGGGTTATGAAATCACAGAGACATGCACTTCAGAATACCGACACGTTCACTAAAATCGATGTTGTCTTCTGTGCACAATTAAATCAACAATATTACTTCATTTTAAAATCATTTGTCATGGCACAGAGTGTTTTTTTAATTTTGCGCATTAATAATCTTAATGGCAAAAGCGGTCTTGTTTTATTTCGTTCACTTTTATGTGTCTGCAAGGCGCTTACAACATTTTCATGTTTTTTCCCATACTCGGACATGTGCCAGGAGAAGACATTATTTATATACATATATTTGTGGTAACTGAATAAAACTTTCACAGCTTATAGTGCGTATGTTTTTTTTGTAAACCTGGTGTTAGTTTCGATATAGCGTCACTTTTTTGTTCTAAATGCAATGCACATGCAAACAAAAAGCATGCTCTTGCATTTGCGTCGGAGATGGCAACAAATTATAAAGCAGCCTAGTAAAATAAGGTAATTAGCTCACTTTAAAGCACTTAGTGTAATAAACAAAAACATAAAGTTTACAAAAACTTTATTTTATATTAAAATAAATAAAAATTGTAGCAGATAGTCTGCTATCATCATCGAAGGGACCATCAAGCCAGGTGCACGGGCTCGCGTGGCTGGCAGCTCGGAAATTCGGCACCATATGTCCTGGCGGCCGGACATGCTTAGTTTCGGCTACTGGAAATAAATATATTTGCCACCTGAACCAGTTTACAACATTGGCGACGAGGATGGGATCATCAAGCCAGGTGCACGGGCTCGCGTGGCTGGCAGCTCGGGCGTTCGGCACCGTATGTCCTGGCGGCCGGACATGCTTAGTTTCGGCTCCTCTGAAATAAATATATTTGCCACCTGAACCAGGTTACAACATTGGCGACGAAAACCAAGAACCCCTGATGACCAGCGGCAGCTCCAACGACCGAGACGTGGTAGACAGCAGCACCCACCGCTTCCATGGCCCTGGGACGTTCGACTCCGACAAGGAAGAGTGGAAGCTCTATCAGATAAGATTTCAAGCTTGCTTGGACGTCGCGAAGATAACCGCCGACGTCGACAAGAAAAATTTATTGATAGCTTCACTTGGATCGACGACGTTTCAGCTGCTGTACACCCTGGTTCAGCCTCAGAATTTCTCCGAGCTGACGTATCAGGACCTCGTCACACGGCTCCAGGATCACTTCGCTCCGAGGAAATTCAAGGAGTTCGAGCGAGCCAAGCTATTTTCGGCGCGTCAAGAGGAATCGGAGAACGTAAAAGAGTTCCTCGCAAGATTACGGTCCATTATTGCAACTTGCGAATATGAGACGGAGACCAACGCCAGGAACTGTTCACTCTTGACGGCATTCATTGTTGGCCTTCACGATTCACGCATCCGGGCACGTTTGGTAATGGAGAAGGACTTAACGCTAGACACTGCACTGCGGCTGGCAGAGTCCTATCTCAGGGCTGAAACGGAGTCCCTCCAGTTGAATCGTCCTGACCAAAATGCGCTGCACGTCGACAAAATAAAGCATCCTGCTTCTACCCCAGCCAAGTGTTTCCGGTGTGGCAACAGCAACCACGTAGAGTCTACTTGTCGATATCGGAATGAATCCTGCAACAGCTGCGGCAAGCAAGGCCATATTGCAAAGATGTGCCACTCCAGCGACCGCAACAAACAACGAGGAAACCGGAAACGGGACGTCAAAACCGTCACGAACGTTTTCGCTACTCGCGATAGAGACGGCGAATTTGTCACCTGTCTCGTCCAAGGAATCCCCGTTGATCTGCAAGTGGACACTGGTTCCAAGCTGACACTACTGAACATTGACACCTGGGAGAAGCTCGGATGCCCGCGACTCAAGAAAAGTGAGTGCAACCTGTGTTGTTTCAACAACCAGGCAATTCCTCTCAAGGGACAGTGCGTTCTTAACGTCACACTAGGCCAACAGACCTCTGCGTTGGAAGCCGTGGTGACAGAGAAGAGACACACCGACTTGCTTGGAAGAACGTGGATTGATGCGCTCAAGATCGATCTGAACAGATTGTTTGTTAGATCCGTTGAACTGACTACACGCGCCAAGCTGGAATCAATGCTCACGCGATTCTCGCGCGTGTTCACCGACAGTCTTGGCTGCTGCACGAAGCTGAAGGTTCAGCTACAGTTCAAGCCTGATGCAACACCACGCTTCTTCAAGCCGAGACCTATTCCGTTCGCGACACGTGCGGCGGTAGAAAAGGATCTGCAGAAACAGATCAACAACAAGGTTATTTCACCAGTTGAAGTATCCAGATGGGCAACGCCAATCGTGGTAGTCCCCAAAGCTGACGGTTCAGTCCGCGTGTGTGGAGACTTCAGCGTCACCGTAAATCCTCAACTGGACATCGCTCAGTATCCTCTACCACGACCTGAAGAACTGTTTGCCAAGCTCAACGGAGGCAATCGATTCACGAAGTTGGATCTCTCCGAAGCGTACCTTCAGATGGAACTAGACGACGAAGCCAAGCAAGCCCTTGTAATCAACACCCATAAAGGACTGTTTCAATTCCATCGAATGCCTTTTGGAATTGCGTCGGCACCAGCCGTGTTCCAACGAACAATGGACCAGGTCACTGCAGGTCTTGATGGCGTGGCTTGTTATCTAGACGACATCATTGTAACCGGGAAGGACACTTCCGATCATCTTCGGAATCTGGAACGAGTCCTCGAGCGCCTCGAAGAATACGGGTTCACTCTGAAGAAAAGCAAGTGCAGCTTTCTTCAAGAGCAAGTAGAATATCTCGGACAAGTGGTTCACGGTGAAGGGTTCAGTCCGTCCCCTAAGAAGATATCTGCTATCCTCAACATGCCTGAGCCCAAAAATGTCAGCCAGCTGAGATCTCTTCTGGGGATGATCCAACACTACAGTAAGTTCCTGCCAAGCTTGGCCGAGATGTCCGCACCACTAAACGCCCTTCTACGAAAGGACACTGCCTGGAACTGGACCTCCGATTGTGTGGACGCTTTTGACAGGATCAAACAGCATCTATCAGCAACCGAAGCTCTTGCCTGCTTCGACCCTGACAAGACGATCTACCTTGCGGCAGATGCTTCATCAGAGGGAGTTGGAGCAGTGATCTACCATAAAATCAATGGAAGGGAATGTCCCATCGCTCACGCCTCAAAGACACTTACGAAGACGGAGCGGAAGTATGCCCAAATTGAGAAAGAGGCACTGGCAATCATCTTTGGTGTACGTAAGTTCCACCAGTATCTCTGGGGACGCAAGTTTGTCTTGTACACAGATCATCGACCTTTGACCACCATTTTTGGACCAACCAAGGGCATTCCAGTCACTTCAGCTAACAGACTTCAACGTTGGGCGCTAATTGTAATGAATTACGTCTACACCATCGAGTATGTTCCAACCGAAAAGTTTGGGAACGCTGATGGTCTGTCCCGGTTTGCTGAAGGCCCTGATCAAGCCTTTGACCAACAGATGTCACAAGGCGTGTGTTCCATTCAATTGCAGTCTGAAGATGTCTTCGCACTCCACAACGAAAGTCTGGCAAAGCTCCCCATCAGGGCAGCTGACATCGCCAAGGAGACAGCCAAGGATAAAACACTCTCCCAGGTTCGCACACACATCTTGGAAGGATGGCCAACGAAGATCGTTGACCCAAGTATTCAACCGTTCCACAAGCAAAGAACAGAACTTGCCGAGCTCGACGGTTGCATTCTGTGGAATGCTCGAACGGTAATTCCTAGCAAGTTCAGGCCATATATCCTCGATCTGCTTCATGAGGGTCACATTGGCCAAACGAAGATGAAGATGCTCGCGCGATCTTATGTTTGGTGGCCAAGAATGGACCATGAAATCGAAAAACAAACTCAACAGTGCGAACAGTGCGCATCAATATCGGACACTCGACCGCAAGTCCCTCTGCATCGTTGGAAAGATCCAGGAACACCCTGGAATCGCCTTCATGCAGACTTTGCAGAATTGGACCAAAAGCACTACCTCATCGTCATTGATGCTTTTAGCAAATGGCCGGAAGTCATACCGATGACATCTACGAAAGCATCAGCGACCATGGATGCCTTTAAAGAAATATTTCAGCACCATGGTCTTCCACAACAGTTGGTAACGGACAGTGAACCTCAGTTCATTAGTTCCGAATTCGAGTCGTTTCTGGTTCAAAACGGCATTGACCACCTTCTCACGCCACCGTATCATCCGAAATCAAATGGTCAAGCCGAGAACTTCGTGAAGACGTTCAAGACCGCTCTTCGTCGCACAAAGGGAAAGGACAGCCGGAAGAGCCTGCAAGACTTCTTGATGCGATACCGCATTACCCCTCATATATCCAGCTGGGAAGGCCCCATGCGAACTTTTGAACCAGAGACACTATAGGACGGTGCTTGATTTGGTAAAACCCTCGGCCAAACCGTCCAGGTCTCCACAGATCTGCCACTTGAACTCGCGCTCGTTCGCAATTCACCAAAAAGTCTGGATCAAGCACCCTCTGAGAAAACAGCACTGGATTAAGGGTGTGATTCAAGGAAGGGTAGGCAGCGTGATTTTCGAGGTCCTGGATGAGAACTTCGAAGTTCGCCGTGTGCATGCTGACCACCTAAAGAACACAGTCACATCCGACGCTTCCGAAGGCCTCCTGTTTCCGGTCAGCAGAAGTCCACCGGTGGAACGCACTGCGTCGCCAACGGGATTTCCAACTCCAGCAAGCACAGGAGGTTCACCCCGTAATTTGGAGCGCATTCCAAGGTACCCTCAACGAAGACGCATGGCACCGGAGCGCTTCCAGTCTTCGTAATCGGGGAGATGTAGCAGACAGCCTACTATCATCATCGAAGGGACCATCAAGCCAGGTGCACGGGCTCGCGTGGCTGGCAGCTCGGGCGTTCGGCACCATATGTCCTGGCGGCCGGACCTGCTTATTTTCGGCTCCTCGAAATAAATATATTTGCCACCTGAACCTGGTTACAACAAAAATCACGAAAACACTGTTTTCAAAAGGCTAGCGAAAGATTGTTTTTTCAAAGTTTTCATTAATATAATACATATTCTAATTAGACCCTTGAAGTTTCATTCTAGGTGTCCTCAAACTTACGCATGCAAAACTGGGTTGCCACAGTACAATATTAACAAGAAAAAGTGTTCTGCGCAAGCTGTGAAGATGCCTCAAATTTTCGAAGAAACAAACCCGTTCGAATATTTCCATAGATGTGTAAACCGCACTCAATCACACTGAAAAACAAATATTATGATTTTATTATTATATTTTGTGAAATCTTAAAGCTAGAAAAGGTTGCAATTAAAAGGAGATGGCTAGACCTACTTCTCAAAATAATTGTGATATCAGGCGACGTGACAATTTGAAAACCGCGCACACGAGCAAGGCTCATATTTGCCGGTTGGCGGGAAGTCTTAAAATGAAAATTTGACTAAGTTAGCCACCACATTCGGACCTCATTTTTTTTTTATACATGAATTATGAGGATGCAAGTAAAACGAAACACACTAAAACTTAACATCACATCTTTTTACTTTTTTTTTAATTTGGCCGTTTTTCGGGATGCACCTCCCCTTAAAACAATTTTTGTTCGTCGACTCAGTCAGTACCGGTGGTTGATGCAGCGCAACATTGGCGGCGGGCCAGCAGACCTGCGTTGCGTCTGCCTTCATATTTTGGTGTTTTGGGACGACGTTGGAACGCTGCCGTCTCTCACTCGCTGTGAGGTCACGATTTTGTTTTTCTGTTGTTTTGTGCCGCGTTTGTCATCCGCCAGCTTCTCTCTTCTTGTTCCCTCTGGCCTTGTCTTTTTCATTCACCCGAGAGGCGGAGAAAGTTCGTTGAGTCGCTTTTAGTGCCGCTGTTGTGTCGTGAGCAGCGTCCTTTGCGCTGCACCGGGCATCAGTCGCTTCGTTCGTGAGCGCCGGATTCGTTCCCGCGGTTTACGAAGACAGCGTGCGTGCCCTTGACAAGGACGCTGGAGCTGTTAGTCAAGCGGGAAACAGGAAACAGGCGGTGCTTCCTTTCTTCCTTTAGCGGGCGACGATTCTTAGGGCAACGCACGCAATTAAAGTTTTCACGCAATAAAAAAAGGCTTTTGTTTTAGCGCAATGTTTATGCTTGAGGTGTCGATAATAACTACATTCAAATTATCGAAGAAGTAGTAAGCATTCCTGTTGCAGCATGTTGGCAACCTGGGGATTTAAAGCGTCTGGCCCAGGTTGCGCCTCCGACAATCGTTAGCGGTCATCTGCACCGCGACTGGGCCAAGGACAGCGGGCCAGGGCCGTCACAGCGCATGCGCGGGGGCTTTTGTGATCGCGGCGCGGGCGATAACGGCCATTAAATGTCTTCAAGTTGCTGAAGCGGTGTGCTGCGTCATTCCCCGAGACGGGTAGCAGGAAGGGATTCTCACAAACACCAAGAGAAGCCGAAGCGTGGTTTGACGTTTAGGTTTTTTAATGTAAACTTAGGTGTTGCGAACGTCGGTAAAAAATAAATCGAGCTCGGCTTTCTCTCGTTGTAGTGCTTCAAAAAATAAAAATAAACACATGCTATCTGGTTTTCTTATCGACTTTGCAAGTGATCAATGTAGATAACACACGAGTGCCATGTGTTGAGCGGTGTTAGCTATTTTTTCGCGCGAACTTGTTTTTGCGAAGTGTGCAAAATGAAGCCCCCTGTCAATATAAGTCGTTGACAAGATAATTGTCTCGGTAAGTCAGAAAGTGTAGGAGAGATACAACATAGTGTAATGAAATAAAGAGGAAAGTATACGAAAGATGACGTGTCGGATCAGAAGTGAGAGAGAGAGAAAGAGAGAGAGAGTGAGTCCCACACACAAAATATGAAATAAAGAAACACACAGAAAGAGGGAAACCAATTGGCACTCTCCTTAACTTTCTCTCTCAACCACTCAGGAGAAGAAAGAGGCAGTCACATACCAATAAATGTCAATCTATAGATAGTGAGTAAGCAAGCGAAGTGCACGCCACAAGCTCAGCGATCCGCACACGCGCACACGCGCCTTCACACTCAAGCCCAGGACCGCTCAAGGAGGTTGTCTCTGCGGCTGCAACCGGGCGTTACCCGGCGTCCTCCATCTGGCCGACCGCGAGACCGGTGGCCCACGTGGGAGCACCTGATGAGCAGCCTTGGCCTCCTCCTTGTACCTAGGGTCTTCGCCCCGACCTGTCAGGTACGGGATGAGACGCTAATCCCAGCGGTGCTGCGCTTCTTTTCCCTGTGACTTCCCCGCTACGAAACCAAAACGACAACGCAGGATGAGCGATATGGAGAAAAGCGCAATGAAACCGTAGACAAAGAACGCAGGCACTGGACAAACAATAACATCCACAACGACAAGAAGTCAGCAACAAGATAAGTAAAACGGGAGCGACGTAAGAGTCAGGAACACAGTCCTTTGTTTACCTCGGCGATCCTTTCAGCTGCGTCTGGGCTAAGTTGTCTTTCAATACTGATATCTTTTTTTTTTTTCAGTTTGCTTGTTTCTGGAATGTGTTTGTTTTCGGCGACGGGGGAAGAAAGGGGGGGGGGGGAATCAACTCGCTCTCAACGTTTTCGATGCTGCGACTAATCGTGTCACTCGTAAAATGTTTTCTCCAAATCATGTGAAAGAACAGGGATGAGAGTCTATTCTTGTAGGTGTGTTTGCGTGTTCTCCTTCTCTTGTATTCAGAAGCTAGACTGTGGTAAGGGATAGCCGGCTTTCGTTGTTTTTAGCAGTTCCTATTACGTCATGCCGCTCTTCGTAAAAACGATTGTTTTTCTTATATTGTCTGGCGCCAATAGAGTGCTTTAGAACGTGTTCTAGGAATTCGTGCTATTATCACACGTCGGACAGCACTGGTCATAGCCCTAGTGTAAGTCACAAATTTACGATCATTGTTTGCTGGGACTTGGGTTTTGAATAACCGCACCACGTTGTCGCAAACAATGCTAGGGCGTAGACGCAGATGTGGCATTATTCATTTCCAGCTAGAGTGGCATGTGAACCCGAAATACACACAATCAAAACAGCTGAGTGCTGGCACATCGTCCACATAACTCAGTCGGCGCTTCGTACTCTAAAGCTGGGATTACACTTTCCATACATCACACAAAAGCCAGTCTGCAAACAGGAGTCACCGCAATATTCGTGGTTCGAATGCCCGTACCAAGTTTATTTTTGAACTCATTGTCATGTGGCATTCTAAGGGCAGACCTCGCGGTAACTCGCATTCGAGTCTGTATGCAGACTGTCTTTTGTGTGACGTATAAGCAGTGTCACCCCGGCTCTATGATGTTATATGAAAAACGAACAGGTTGTGAGTGGCTTTTTTGAACCTATATGTCATTTTCCTTCAGCTCACTTACACCGTTCTTCATATCGCCGTCACCACTAGTCTGGCGCAGAGTTCTTCTTAGGTTGGTACCTCTATTTGCAGAAACCAATACTACCAACGCGGCGTCGAGAAAAAAAATTGCAACGCGGCATCGAGAAAAAAATTTGCAACGCAATGGCACCATTGCATTGTTAAATTTGTTAAAAACCTCGAGCTTGGGGTCCGACAGACGTTCTTTAACACACTCCGAATCAAAGCAAAAAAAAAAAATCCTTTACAAAGGTTGATGATAGCATCCCAAGGCAGATACCGCAAATGCCCAAAATACGTTCACGGCTTTTTTTGTGTGTGTGTGTTGTCTTTCCAATGCTTTTTCTCCGCAGGGTTAGTTTAGTGTAATAATGCTCGTGCTACAAGCAAAATTTATGGCGGTTTTATAATAATTATAAGTTTAACTTTTAAAAAAGGACGATAAACTTATCACAAACTCGTTATCATCGGCATTTCTTTATATTTTGCTTCCATCATTAAAATCACTCAATAAACCCAACAGTTTGCTGGAATACGCTTATGCCGGCCACCGTAAAAAAGTGGGACACAGTAAAGGTTCGTCCCTTGTTTGAATAGATGACGACTGCCCAGCGGTGTCTTGCGGGGCCAATCGTTTGATGAGCCTTGTTCAGCGGATGATCAGAAGAGTGCGACAGATGCGGGAGGACTTCGTCTAAACCGTTTATTTAGACGTTACGAGCTATAGTACACAGTATATACAAAGCAAGGGGAAATTCCCGTCCTCCAAATTAGTCCAAGTCCAAGCCAGAAAAAAGGGCTTCTCTCTCCCCAGTCACGGGCTTTTGAAGACGCTGACCCCCTCACTCTCGGGCGAGGATCAACCAATCATTTCAAAGCTTTGCTGGAGCCACGTGACATCCACCGTCGAATAGTTGGCAAGGGCGTCGATACACATTCGTTAACTTGCCAACGGACTACAGCCGACAGCTCCGTAACTTCGTCTCTGCATCCCGTTGCAGACAGAGCGGCGCCACCCCGGAACCCCCAGGTTGAAACCCAAGAAGCCCCGTAGAATGCGCAAGCCTCCAGATTCAAAAGAAAAACAACATCGCTTCCCGAGGGGTCATCCCGATGGGGAGACACAGGAAGACGCTCTCCAGGGGGCCGCGTCGGCGGAAAGGCCCGCGCGGTCTCCCGTTAGAAAAACAAACCCACACAAAACGACTGGGGAGGGAGCATCATACACGCCGCCGGACAAGGCGACCGTCGCCCGGCCGATCGAGAAACCAGACGTCTTTCCCAGAACCCTTACACCTTCCCCCAAGACTGTTTCTGGTCCTTCTTGGACCTGCTAAACAGTTAATCTAAACACACGCAAAAGAAATAAAACTAGATAACACTAGCGTGAACTTCTTCAAAACCGACTCAAAGCATGCAAACATAATCGTAAGCTGACAACAAAGTGAAACACCTAAAGACAACAAATTCTACTTTAACAAACCGGAATGCCCCGGTGCAAACATTAAAAGGGGCCAAAACGCGTGCGTGACATTTCAAAGGTTGAAAAACAACACACACACAAAGAGAAAAACAGCGTTACATTCGCAATGCACGCATTCACAACAGCAACGAGAAGAACGTCCTTTTGAGTCCCCAAGTTCGACTCGCCAATTCACTTCACAGCCCCACAGCGCCCTGCGGCACGGGTGAGCGGGAACATTCACGTCTAACCGAGGCGGCATGGCATGATCACTCAGCCGACTCCCAAGATAAATTGTGGAGCCTGGACAACGCGTCAGCATTTCCGTTACTGGTTCCCTTCCTATGCTGGACTGTTACATTGTAACGTTGAAGAGCCAAGGCCCACCTAGCCAGCTTTGCCCCATGCGGAGTACTCGTTGTCAGGTATGACAGCGGGTTATGGTCAGAGACGACATTCACCACAGCGCCGAAAAGCCAATAGTCAAACTTTTTTAAAGCCCAGATGATGGCAAAGGCTTCCCTCTCGATAGTCGACCATCGCGACTGTGTCGGGTTGAAACGATGGCTCGCAAAGGCTATCGGCTTCTCCTTCCCCTGTTCCGACATTTGTGCGAGACATGCCCCCGCCGCAGTTGCCGACGCATCGGTGAAAAGCCAGTATGGCTGATGAGGTTCGGGAGTGCTCAACGCCACCGCTTCGCAGAGTGAGTCCTTAAGACTTTTAAATGCGCGCTGCGCATCTTCCGGCCATGGGATCAAGTTAGGAATTCCCCGCTTCGTCAATGCAGTTAGCGGGCCGGCCACTTCTGCGTAGCTCCTGACATATTCTCTATAATATCCACATAACCCGAGCAGGCTTCGCAACTCCTTCTTAGTTTGTGGTGGCGCGAGACCCTCGATTGCTGCTATCTTTTCTGGGTCCGGACCATGGGTCCCTGACCCAACGACATGTCCGAGGTAGCGAATGTGCGCTTGTGCCACCTGGAACTTTTCAGGGCTCACTTTCAACCCCGCCTCTCCGAGTACCTGAAGGATACTGTCAATGTGCTGCACGTGTTCCTGCCACGTGTTGGAAAATATGGCAATATCATCCAGATACGCTGTTGCGTATGACTGGTGTCCGGAGAGCAGCGCATTGACCATCCTCTGAAAGGTCGCGGCTGAATTCTTTAACCCGAATGGCATCACCTTCCAGGCGTACTGCCCCTCATGCGTCACGAATGCCGTGAGAGATTGGCTCTGCGGGTCCATCGGCACCTGCCAGTACCCCCGCCTCAAATCAACTACCGTAATGAATTTAGCGTGACCCACCCGCAGAATCAATTCTTGTGGGTTAGTCATTGGGAAAGCATCCCCGCGAGTGACAGCATTGAGCATTCGGTAGTCAATGCACATTCGCATTGTCCCATCCTTTTTTCCTACGCATACTACCGGGTGTGCAAAGTCGCTCTCCACAGGGTAGATAAGCCCCCAGTCGAGAAGTTCATGTACTTGTCGACTGACTTCTTTCTTTAGTAGCTCGGGTACTCTGTAGGGAAATGCCCTTTTCGGTCGATTTCCCTCCTCTAATTCAATGCGATGCTGGCCCACTTTCGCCATTCCCGGCCTTCCATCAAAAAGTGCACGATGCTTTTCAAATATCAGTTGCACCTCAGCCCGCGTCCCCGCATCGAGATGAGCTAACTTCTCTGGAGGCATCAACACCTCGTTCGAACACGGGGGCGCAGCCTGAGGGGCATATTCAACCTCCCCAAACTCCCTGTCTTCGTCGAAAACTACACCGACATGGCTTACCCTTGCGTAGTAGGGCCTCAGTCGATTTGCGTGGACTACAGAGGTTTTCCCCACAGCCGTTTCTATCCGGTACGAGTGTTGCCTCTCGCAACCAACGACTGTGAACGGACCCCGCCACCTTGGTGCCATCTTAGTCGTGCGGTCCGTGTCGAAGACCAGCACTTGATCTCCCACCTGAAACACTTTGTTACGTGCCTTTCTGTTGTACACCTCGGCGTAACCACCCTGACGCTCTGTACTAGTGAGCTCAGCCACACTAGCTGCTATTTCGAGTTGTTCGCGCAGCTGTTTTAGATACCGTGCGGGCGTTTCCCTCAACGTCGCCGGTACCGCTACCTCACCCGTCCACGTCTGCTGCAGGATCGTGAGTGGCCCCGTCGGATTTCGTCCATACAGCAGACGAAAGGGCGCCGCTCCCGTTGTGTCGTGGGAACCTCGCGGTAGGCCCACAACAAAAAGGGAATCAGCCTATCCCAGTTTTTAGAATCTTTCTCCATGACATGAAATAGCATGTTCTTTAGAACCCGATTCCACCTTTCCACCGCTCCGTTACTTTCGGGATGCTCGGGAGTCGAAAATCTAGGACAGCATCCTAATTTCTCCAGCATCACTCGCGTGAGCTGGGACGTGAAGTTAGTCCCTTGATCAGAACAGATCGTCTCCGGGATGCCTGTGCGAGTAAAAATCTCAAGCAACGCGTCGCACGTTGCCCTCGCGGTTAACGAGCGCAGCGGGATGACCTCTGGCCACCTGGTGCACAGATCTACTAAACACAGCGCGTACTTATGGCCCCTCGCGGATGGCGTTTCGATAGGCCCTATAATGTCCACGTTGACCACCTGAAATGGGTGCTCAGGCCTCGTGAGCGGGGTGATCGGGACTCTGTCACTGCGCCGCCGGTCCGAACGCGTCTGACATCCATGGCATGACTTACAGTACTCCGACACCTCTCTTTCCATACCAGGCCAAAAGAAATTGTACTTTATTCTAGCCTTAGTCTTTTCATCCCCATGTGTCCTCCCCACAGCGACTCGTGAGCTAGGTTCAATACTTCTTCGCGCTTGCCCAAGGGGAGAGCCAGTTGTCTCACCTTTACACCTGCTATCGAGTCCCAATGGTAAAGAAGTCCATCGGCTACAAACATGCCCGACTTTCCGATCTTGGCATCTTCCCAGGCTTTCTTTAGGCTATCATCGGCTAGTTGCGCGTTCCTAAACGCCTCTCTCTGGCTAGACGACTGATCTGCCTCCTCGATCTTGCGAGTTTCCAACTCCCGGTGGGGCTCGCCAGCGTCCTGTTCACAGCCAACCCCACAGGCCAGTGCTTTGCTGTCTTCATCTCTTCCGCCGTTCTGTTCTTCAACTTCACAATGATAGGCTGCTGTACCTTCCCGTTGCACCTGGGCCTTACTGCTCTGAGCTTTCAAAAGTTCCCAATCTTCTCCGGCAAGCAAACAATTCACCCCTCCGCCAGCTGATCGGTGAGCGCGCACACTAAGTCGGTTTTAGTGGGATTTTCTACCGCCCCCGGAGAGCTCAACCTTATTGGAAGTGTGGCAAGCTTGGCCTGAATGGCGTGGCCAAAAGCAGACACTAACTTCACCGTGCCCGACGGTTCCCTCAAATCTTGAGGTAGCAGGCTCTCCCGTACTACCGTTATCTCGGTACCCGTGTCCAGCACTGCTTCGGTGTATACGTCGCCGCACGCCAGTTGAACCAATTGTAACTTCGAGCGGCCCGTCTCCGAGATCGACCGCCCTACCTCAACCTGAGCAGTTAACGCTCTGTCCGTCTGCCCTTTCGGTTTAGGCAAATTTGCCGGCCTCTGGGGCATTTCCCTACCCGAAGCGCAAGGGCAGTGCTTGGCAATGTGTCCCTGCTCATGACATACATGGCATCTTACAGCTGCTCGACCCGAGTTCATGGGTCCTTTGAACCCTGGCGAGCGCCCCGTCCCTGACTGTTCCGCTGGAACGTACACCTGTTTTGTTGCGCGTCCCTTTCCTTTTGCCTGCTCATAGGTCTGCAACACCCTCGCCACCTCGACCGGTTTTAACCAAGTCTCTCCCTCGCGAAGGCGAACATACTCCAGACCATCGGCACTCAGGCTCGCCTTAATCCGATCAGCAACCATGAGCTCCGTTACAGTCTCCTTCGTGTCCGCACCTCTTACCTGAAGGTAATACGTGAAGTAGGTTCGAACACGGGAGGCGAACTGAGCCCATGTTTCATCTTTTCTTTTGGCTGCCTTGTCGAACCTGTCTAGGTACTCAGCTGGTGTGAGTTTGAGTTCGCTAAGCACCGCCCGTTTTACAGACTCGTAATCTAAACAATCGTCTTGACCCAAACTGCGCAGCAGGTAGCGGACACGCTCCGTTAGTACCGGCATAATCAGATGTACTCGACTACTGTCCGGCACCTGGTACGTGGTAAACAGTTTTTCTACCTCATCAAACCATAGTGGAACGTCCGCGTCACATGGCAGGCGGTACCCTTTCAGCACTTTTGCGCATTGAGCAACCGGGTCTAAGCCTGCGTGCCGTTGATCGTCGGTTTCCGACCCAGAGGACGAAGGTCGACCGTTCTCATGTCCTAGCTCTGCTCTGCGCAAAGCGATCCGCTCTTCGGACTCAATCTGAAGTTGCGCTCTCCGCAACTCAAATTCTAGTTCGAGCCTCCGAATTGCGACCGCCTCCGATTCTTTTTCTGTCGCACCCTGTGGCGCCTCCCGCCCCTGACCAGAGGCCCCTGTCCCCTGCGAGTTCTCCCCGTTCAACCCGTTCTCCATGTCGGCCAGCATCTGACGCGTCACAACCATAAGTCCCGCCAACTACCAGCCATGCCAACCTCGACCAAACGCAAGAAATCCCACTCACCCGGCGCAAATGTTGCAGCAGTTTGACGCCCAGAGCCCGGATATTGCGTCCTCAGTAGTCGTCCTTGGCCTCGGCGTCGGAACTCTTGACCCTTGAGGTCCCTGGTTTCAGCCACCGGTCGTTCAGCGTCGCTGTCAGATGACCCAGGTGGTTTTCCCTCCGTCGATGTGCCGCATGTGCCGCTTTCCGCCGGCAAAGCCGCTTCGGCAGTGCCGCTCCCTGACGCTCAGCGTTGCTTGTCGACGGATTCCGTAGGTCGCTCCGTTCAAGCACCTGGCCAGCCAGGAAGCTTCAGCTGGACCACTTCTGTCGCTTTCTTGATCCTCCGATCCTCACCGAGGCTCGCTCATCGCTGTCGTGCTGCGCCAGTAAAGGTTCGTCCCTTGGTTGAATAGATGATGACTGCCCAGCGGTGTCTTGCGGGGCCAATCGTTTGATGAGCCTTGTTCAGCGGATGATCAGAAGAGTGCGACAGATGCGGGAGGACTTCGTCTAAACCGTTTATTTAGACGTTACGAGCTATAGTACACAGTATATACAAAGCAAGGGGAAATTCCCGTCCTCCAAATTAGTCCAAGTCCAAGCCAGAAAGGGGCTTCTCTCTCCCCAGTCACGGGCTTTTGAAGACGCTGACCCCCTCACTCTCGGGCGAGGATCCACCAATCATTTCAAAGCTTTGCTGGAGCCACGTGACATCCACCGTCGAATAGTTGGCAAGGGCGTCGATACACATTCGTTAACTTGCCAACGGACTACAGCCGACAGCTCCGTAACTTCGTCTCTGCATCCCGTTGCAGACAGAGCGGCGCCACCCCGGAACCCCCAGGTTGAAACCCAAGAAGCCCCGTAGAATGCGCAAGCCTCCAGATTCAAAAGAAAAACAACATCGCTTCCCGAGGGGTCATCCCGATGGGGGAGACACAGGAAGACGCTCTCCAGGGGGCCGCGTCGGCGGAAAGGCCCGCGCGGTCTCCCGTTAGAAAAACAAACCCACACAAAACGACTGGGGAGGGAGCATCATACACGCCGCCGGACAAGGCGACCGTCGCCCGGCCGATCGAGAAACCAGACGTCCTTCCCAGAGCCCTTACAGACACTTTGGTGACAAACACTAAGTAGCATGAGCAAAAATATAAAAAAACAACGATATTGTGATCACAATAATTATGCCGCGAAGTGTAGTACCATTACTTAAAAAAAAACCTGCATGCCTGGAAATGGCAGACATACCTTTGCTGACAGACATGGCTTGTTTGGAGTACTAAACAAAAATTAAGGTTTCTGAGAAATGTTGGCTGCTAATTTTAGGCTTCAAAGAGCTTTATCTTTAAGTGCTAAATGCTGCGTAAACCAAAGTTTTTTGTTGTTTTTATCTGTTGCGCGTTTGTATATTTTGAAGTTAACGATGAAAATACCAACAATAACATATAACTAGAAAAAAAACGGTTTAATGGATAATTGCATACCGCAGTTAATAACTCCTCATTGGATGAAAGCGCAAGTGAGGCCATTAACCAAGAGTTAAAACCGAAATTTGCACACGCAAAGTGGGGGCGACGAAATCCTTCCGTCCTCGTTCATCAAACGGTTTATTATTATAAGACAGAGTACGAGCCTGCCTCTAAGAAGCTGCGATGTTTCAGGGGATTACGAACATGAGGCGGCCGCCTAGACAGCTCATTACGAAATGTTCATTCCACTTTCTTTTATTTTGAAAGTTAACTTTCCACGAGATCCTTACGAAATCTTCACAAAACACGTGAAATAAAAAGAAACCTGGCATAAACAACGACAACGTGAGGCACGGGGTAAAGTCATTTGGAGCTTAATCTGTCTTCTTGCGCGAGAAACCCCTCGTTGCCTTTCTTATCCGATAATGATAATGAGACTGTTGAGGGTTTTGTCCCTCCTTTCTCTCAGCTGTTGTGTCCCACGTCGTCAGTGCAACCCGTGACTGCGAATCAATGCCGCGCGTAGCTTGAGCACGAGACACAGCATACAATCAAAGCTCCCCAAGCTCCTCAAATCTTTTTCCTATATTCTTCCCTTTTACAGCGTCGTTTCATTGCATGAAGACGAAGTCGCCGATGACCTCGAATAAGGCAAACGAGGAATGGCTCGATATACCGCTGCCGAGAACTACATTACGTTATCACGAGAAACACCACACTCTCCTCTCCCTTCTCCGCCAGTTTCCTTCTTTCCCCTCTCCAACCTTTTTTTTTTTTTTTTAAAGGGTTTCTCTGGCTCGTTTTTAATTTAGCATCTCTCGCGCAGTACCGCGGCTTTGTTCGTGGATTATACACATTTTCCAAAAGGGCACAGTCACCTTGTATGTCGTCACTTCTGGTACGGGGTAAAAAACATCGTTTTGATCTCTTCACGCATTTGGAAGTTGTTTACAAGAAAATGAGGGATTGTCACACAGTTTTGCTTTGCCTCACCCGTATTGTCTCGTATATTCCGGGTTGAAATATTTTATTACTTTTGTCCCGCATTCTCGATGCGGGACCCACGTGGCTGAGGACAACAGGAAACAAAAAACGTCTATAGCTGAGCCATAGCCTCCTCTATACGGAGAAAGCCTGGCACATCGACGGCGGAGCCATAGGGCGAGCGGCCGCAGAAAAAATGAGAGGAGAAGCGCGCGAAGCGGTGACCAATATGGTAGCGCAGAGCAGAAAGGGCAGAGATAGACTGCGAGCGCTTGGGTCATGAGCGGCCGCTCCCCGAACCACGTTTGTTTTTGTGTTTTCGTCACCGTCGTTTTCGTACTCCGGGAGAAACGGCTGCGGCGACGGCGGCGATTCGAAAGAGCGCTGGCAACAATGCACGATGCCGGCGGCGTCGGCAGAGTTGTCGGTGTGCCAGCGGAGTGCGCCGTCGTCGGACCATCGTGTCGTGCCGCGGAAGAACCAAACAGTTTTGACTGAGTAGTTTCGACGCCCAGGTGCCGAGGACCGTCATTTCAGTGGGAGTGTCCGATTAGCCACATTTGGAACGTCGCGTGTATGAGCTTCAACTGGACTACAGGCCGTATAGAGGAGGCTATGGCTGAGCACTGCACTCATTTGGACGCCCATGCTGCCCCTGGTGTTTTCATCGTCAGATACCGTACTATGCCGTCACTCCTGCTTTGGTGGGTGGGCGCTTTGTTTCCTTTGTAAAGTGATAGAGTGTGAATGTGAAAAAAATTATATGTTGAGGTGAAGGGGTGCGACAGACGAAATTACCAGGGCTCTCGAGGAAATGAGTCGGCTGCACATGATCCCTGTTTTCTTTCCTTACTTCAGGAGTCTTCTATGTGTTCACCTTATCTCGCTTCTAACGAGCTTTGTCAGCGTTTTCGGGCTAGGGACGGCGTAGGTTCGCTCAACAAACGTGACGATGATGCCCTTCGTTATGCAGAGGCGCGACTGGTTACGGGCGACCCCGAGTTTGCTGTATATGAGGTGGATTAGTGTTGTTTCCAGGTTTTTTTTTACTTCTTTTATCGCGGAAAGGATTTTTAGAGGACGCGATAATCCTTCCCACACACAAACGTATAAAGAAGGCGCTTCATTTTTTACGCGTTTATGTAGAAAGGAGCTTACCCGCATTCTTATATAAGTGTCACTTCAGCGAAGCGACATGGCTCTCGCGAACGGGGAGAAGGGGGTGTGCTTAGGAGCCTCCAACGCTGGCAGTTCACCCAAGCGCCAACTATAACGCCTTGGAGCAACACCGTATATGACCGAAGTTAGGCCTCGTAGGATTCTACAGCTTTTGCCGTGTTAAAAGTTTCTCTAGCAAGTTGCATGAGCAGTCTCATTGTTCCTGCGATTTTTTAAAAAGACACGGTGTACGCAGCAGACATGATGACAGGACTATTTACGAACACACATCAAGTATAGCCGAAGCGTGCTTGCCTCAAGCGTACTTCGTGCTTCCAACATGTCTGCAGACCAATTTGTTATGCCTAATGTACCAGCACCATCGTATAGTGATTCAACACGCCTCACGCAGTGTCTGCAGAACTGTCTGTTGTATAATCTATGAGCGGCACGACCGCGGCTTTACCTGTTTGTGAACAGGGCATTAGGAGTATAGACCTTTCCAATAAAGAGCCTGGTTCCTTATGTTCAACGTTCGGACGAAAGGCGGGGGTCTCCACTCGCTTGGTCGGTTCGTCGAACGCGAGTTCCAAGGTGGCGGTGAGGATTTTGAATATAGCAAAGGAGGATAGGCGCCGTTTTTCTCTTCTTTTAAATGCGCGTTTCTCGAGGCGCATGCCTTTTGGAGGCCGCCAATGGCTTTCGGTCAATGGAGGACAGCGAGGGCCACGGAAAGCAAGGGGTTTCTGGAAACGGTACTCTGCTACTCTCACCGAGCACTAAAAGGGGTAATTAAAAGGGTCCGAGCCGTCAAGTCGTCAAGCTCCGGCGTGTGGCGTCCGGCAGTCTAGCGCTCGGTGTACGATTCGAACACTGAACACTGAGCAGCTAGCTTTGCGTCTGCCCACTACTCATTCCAACCAGGGCTTGGTTCTTTGACGTCCCTCCGCGCGGTGATCTCCTCCTCTCCCCCAGCTTCTACTCGCACAGGATTGGACTCGCACGCCTCGGCCTCCGGAATCGTGGTCCGACCGTAACGAGGGGCCTGCCTCTAATTAATGGGAACGCTCTCTCACGACGCCTTTCTGGAACTTAATCAAACGGGACTAGTTTTTTTGTTGTTCTTTTTAACATGATTAACTGGCCGGTGAGTGCGCCCCACTCTGCGATTAATTGGAACTCCCATTTCCGTGTTTCAGCTCCATACATGCTTTGAAAAATTCGGTTTAGATTTTAATGACCGGTGTTTTAAAATATCGCTGCTGTGTTTTCGAGGTTCGTCGCATTGAAGGTATGGGATCAGTGTTCTTCTAATTAACAAATATGCATGCGTTGCCCATTAACTGGACGACCCAAATTCATTCAATTTTGTTTCACACGTAAGAAGTATAAGAAATATAAAAAAGCATATTTGTTTAAAAACAAATTTTGTCAACTTTCCGGTTTGAGTAAACAGTACTAAAGCGAAGCTTCAGAACTAAAGAAATCGTGTCTAATAAATCTGGGGTACAGTAATCTATTTGTCGTGATCGATAAATTCGAAAGCGGCAAGATCGTCAATTTTTAAGGGTTTACGCATTTTAATACATTATAGTGGTTGATAATCCATAGATAAAATATATAAGTCAAGTGCAAATATCCAGACTGTATTGCGTCTCGAGTCGCCACGATCACATTGGATCCAGTTCTTCGTTTTGACTGTCTCTCGGACACTTTCCCATGCCTTCGAGTCGGAGATTGAAATAGTCAATAATATAAAGCCTAAATGCAAATATATTGTAAAATTGTAAATAATTTGTAAAGTTGCAAATAAATTGACAACAAAATAACGGCTGGAGTGATGCCACCGCTCTTCTTGCCGTTCCTTCGAAAACGCAAAGAGCTCCTATTCTAGTTCCTGCCGATACAACATGGACCGACGGCGTTCATCCGTTTCTCCTGAAAGCAACGCCCTCCAGGGACGTCGTTCTCAGGATTGTACCATTCCCTACAACTCTGCTCGTAATTTAAAGTACTTGGTAATGTTCTTTAGGGGATGTTAGGGAAACCGGCACACGGTTTATTCCTCCGCATAAAAAGCTGCCGCGAACGCTTCTCTTTCTCGATTCCCGGGGTTGCACTTTTTCAAAGAATGGTGTACTTCTTTAGTGTTTTTTTATGTTTGACATTGACGGAAAGCGTTGCATATTTTACGTTATAGGGCGCTGGTCGCGGTTTCAAGAATTTATAGGCTCTGCTTGTTTTTAGGTGTTTCGTGATCGTTCGGGCATCGCCAGAGTCTTGCACTGTAGCGCTGCGCATTGCCCATACTGTGTTGCGTTCAGTACATGTTGTTTCCATATGTTTACTGTTGAGCCATAGCCGAAGGCTGAAGTTTCAAGAAAACTAAATGCTATAAAAATATTAAACAATTGCAACGGCTTTTGTTTTCAAACTTCTATATAATGCATGGTAAGCAGTATTGAACTTGCGATCCGCTACATTGAGCGGGAAAAAATAAAGTGGTCTACAAATAAGTAACTTCAGGTCACGTCGCGTTCAATTTACCGCTAAATTTAGAGGAAAAACTGAATTATTAGCACATGTCACGTGACATCAGGTCACATGGCATCAATTAACGTCAAGTGGCCTTAGCACCAATTTAGTTCTCCCGCTAAGTTAGCGGAAAAAGAACAGACGGAGGGACGAACGGACGAAATTTTGGGATTGGGGGGGGGGGGGGGGGGGTTCGCTAAAGAAATAATGTCATGTTTTAAAAACTTCAATCCTTGCAAAGCTGCGTACCACGCTGGGATTTTATCTACCATTAGGTCACTGAAGTCTTATACATACTTTACCTGAGCTAAAGGTTTCGTGGCAAACATCTCCAAATTCGCAAACACTTAATATTCAAACCAAACACGTAAAACTGCATGGGAAGAAAAAATGTGCACTCAAGAATAATTTAAGCTGATAAACCGGATCATTCTATTTCGAGAAATAATACATTTTCTTTGCGTTGAAATTGACATCTGTTGGGGGAGTCTTTGATGGCATGAACGTAAAAGATGTCCAGATCACCTTGAATGTTCTAGGAGATAATCCGACAGACATAAAGGGCAGAGGAAACGGAAACATCATAAAGTAGGTTTTCGTTTTAAGGAGAGGTGATTGACGATTGTAGTCTTAGAAATTTTATATCGGTCCTGCATCCCAATACGGACTGGGTATTTTGTTTTTCATAAATCCAAAGATTCTATCGGGTATGACATGTCCTCCAATCCATTGGACAACGAATTTCATTTTTGCTGCGGTGCTTAAGGCGACGTCCCCACTGCCGCAACAATAATGTCGGTGGTGGCTGTGCTTAGGCTTATGTTCGTGGTAGAATAGTCGCGTCTGCAGATGAGCGGCAATTCATTCTGATTGCAAATGGATGACACATTCATCTCTGCATGCGTCACTCGCACAGAAAAAAACCCCGCAAGTTTTTATATTTTCGAAAACATGCCTTTACGAAATAAGGGTTTCTAGATTTGCAATGCAACCGGTCGCGTTGTAATTTTTTATTAGATTGATAAAGGACGCGTGCAGCCTTCTATTTATGCATTTTTGCGAATTGCTGTAATCATGTTTTTTATATATTTAAAAAGAATGTCTTTTTTGGGCAAATTGAAAGTGACATAACTCAGTGTAGCCTTATAAGTTAGCAATAACTTTGAGTGTCTATTTCGGATGAACCAAGATACCCAGGATAAAAAATATGAGACGCGCAACTCAAAACGTTTAGACCAAAACTCGGCCTCAAAATGCTGGAATTTCTTAAATTAATCCCAGAAAAACAACATTTTCTCACACAGCAAATGAGTAGCGGGTCTGCCTATTTTTAATTTTGTGCCAGCGGAACTAGATTGGTCCTTTATTGGGCAAACTAATTTTTGTATTTCTAGTGAAAGTCTCTAAAAAAAATTCACAATAAGCAATAGTTTGCAGTTGGAATATGTTCGCGACAAACGCTTTTCAGAGAAAATGAGAGTTCTTTTGAAAGTCAATTTCTTTTGACAATTTACCTATATTCATTTAAAATTTCTTTCCTCGATTATAATTTTTAAAAAGCTAACTAAGTGTTCTACTGATCGAATATTACTTCAGCTGTAGCAAACGACGCACACTTGCGCCATCCCTTGCTTGTAAGATAAGCAGTTCCAGGTGATGTTCCCGAAGACGATATGGATGTCGCCGCTAACATCGTTATAATGTTGTAAACTTCGGGCGTTTCATTTCCCATGTTTTGCTGCGCTGTCATTAGAGCCGCCATAATGCGACCTTCCGTGTGTGCGGGCATGACACGGGAAATTATTCAATTACACTTTTTATTTTATTTCAGAGTTACTACAAGTCATTTCGAGTTTTGTTCTAAATATGCTGTTGAAGTATTCGTAACCTGCGTATTGGTGCAAAAAGAAACAAAAAAGAAGAACGTAACTAAATGGAGCAGAAAAATAAAATAGTAAAGGAGAAAGCAGAAAGCAGAAAGAAAAGAACAAGGAGGAAAGGGTGGGGGGGTTCAATATAGCACGGACACGTGTACACACAAATAGAGAGACAGACGTGGAGACAGGCGAGATATGTGGCACTGGAGTTTGAATAAATCAGAAGGCACCTTTTATAATCTAGAGACAAACTTACAGTGTCGATTATAGTCAACGTTACTAGAACCCCTCAGTTGGGGAAACTGCCATAGAGCCTACTTTAAGAAAGTGGCTCCGATCCGTACTCGAGAACCGGAGCCAATGGCGATCGCAACGCCGCCATTTCTCCTGCAGCGTCCACTCCGGGAACTGCACGGCTGCATGTCGAGTCAAGCAAAAGGCCGGTGGCGCCATCTCGCAGAGACCATCTCGCAGTAGCTATATAGAGCAGCTTTTATGTTTTGACTCGTCGCTAAAGGGTGGCGCTGTTATCGTATGTTGCTAGTGTCCGCTGGACGCCAGCGGCCCGAGGTTTGCAGGGTGAGTTTCCCAACTGAGAGTTTTAGTAACGATGATTATGGTACTCAAGCCGCAGTCCTACTGTAGAGAAGTTACCGATGGTAGTTACACCATTGCACTTCCGCTACTTGATCATAAAAGTAAAAAGTGAAAGCGTTATAGTCTGCTCCGTAATTTGAGACGAAGGGTGTATGTTTTATTATATACTTTTTTTTTGCAGATAGAGATCTATTTTGGAATTACGTTTTGTCGGTGTACTTATTTACTGAATATAGCCTCATCAGCAGACTTATTAAAGGAAGTTATGGTAAACTAACTTTTTACGTAGCCGTTGTGTTTGCCATACAGTAGTGTAAAAGGTGGCACGGGACCTTAAATTATATTACAAGGAAGTCAAAACTTTTTCAGCAGCTCACATATCTTGTATTGTTTGCATCATCCTCCTAGCGCTCCAGTAATTTCTTTTTCATCGTACTGATGAACAATACTCCTACAGATTGCAATAAAATGCTCAGTAGGCCCATTTTTTGTAGTATATTGTTCTCTTCTACTCCTGAAATGCCATGTGGCACGGCTACATGCAACGAAATTATACTGCGCTCTGTAGGCTTGTTTCGCGGAATATAAAGGGTGTTTTATTTAAAACTTAACAGATTTGTTAAAAAAATATCCGTGAATGCTACACCTATGCAATTTGTACAGGTGAGTTATACGGTCAAAGCGACATAGTATAGGGGGCTAATCGTAACTATCAGTTGGCTAGTAAGATAAATTTGTTCACTAACTTTTTAATTAGTAAAACTAGGCTTATGTTTTCAATATTAAACTTGCTGAGCGTCATCAAAAACTACTAATTTTTTTTTTTTTTAAAGTGCTGAGCGCGTGAGAAGAGCAGTAGTGAGCTGAATTTACCACTCGTGCAGCAGGAGCAAGGTTACCGTTGCGATAACGCGCCCGCGCGATTTTTCCGTCTCGTATTATAGCCCCAGGCTTTGTATACCTGTACTACAAGTGGCACCTTTAGCGCACTAATACGCTTTCCACGCGCTCAAAGTATATATAAAAATTATTGATTTTGTGGTTTTCGATGACGATCAGCAAGTTTCTAATTGTAACCATATGCCTATTTTCACTAATTAAAAAGTCAATAACAAATTTTACTTAATTAGCTGATCTGCTCGTTACGATTACCCCTATACTCATGTCCTCCTGGCCGTATAACGTCACCTGCACAAACCGCATAAATGTAGCTTTCAAGGCTTTTCTTTTCTTTGACAAATTTGTTGATTTTCCAGAAAATAAACAAATACAGTGTATATTTTCCCGCAATCTTCACGCTTCCCCCGCATCATTCAGTTCCGATTAACTTCTCGTATTTCCAACAAATCAATTCTTTTTTATCCTTGATGCCAGGCGCAGAGTGAGCGCCGCTCGGCAAAACTTGAGTCCTACTTGTATATTTTCTCGAGAAAGTATATCTCTTAAAGGTAGACGCGTATATGAACATCAACCTATACTCAATAAAACGGATAACAAAATAATATAGAAATTATTTGGTACTAATGTGGTGTCATATTAATAATCGAAAAATCACTGTTAAGCAAAATCATATTTTAAATCTTGATAACATAAAACACGTGTCCATTGGTAACTCCATATTCTTCTAAAATATGCAATTTTGATGAACGAAACAAATGTACTGCACTAGTGAGCGTAATAACAATCCCATTTATTATTACTTGCGCGGATATATATAGGGTGGTCCAAGTCACCAGGCTCGATCTAAAATGGACCGTAAAAATCGACACCTGCACGTAGCAATCTAAACTTTTCGGTCAAAGGTGTATTTCACAGGTCGGTTTTTTCTTGTAAAATTACAAAGCGTAGCTCTCTTTCTGTAAAAAATAAGGCCAATAAACTTGCCAGGGTCTACGGCGGGCAGCGACGCAGACGACAGGGGTCCAGTAGCGGGGTGTGTTTGGCGTTCGTATTGATAGATGGCGCTACCTCCTTATCGCGACGGCTCGCGACCACCGTGGTTTTTTTTAAATTAACATAATCTTTTTGTAATGTAGCTTCGGTTAAAAAATAAATATGGACAATAAAAGCAAAACTTAAAGCAAAAAAAGAAAACGCGTCTGCATAACGGCGGCGCTTTTGCTGCCAACGGATTTCGTCTGCGTGTCGTCTGCTTTATTTCGCTGGTCGGCTGCACCTTCGGACGCTGCATCTCATACGACGCCAAATCTATCAATACGAACGCCAAACACACCCCGCTACTGGACTTGGTCGTCTGGGTCGCCGCCCGTCGTAGACCCTGGCAAGTTTTTTGGCCCTATTTTTTACAGAAAGAGAACTACGCTTTGCAATTTTACAAGAAAAAACCGACCTGTGAAATACACCTTTGACGAAAAGTTTAGATTGCTACGTGCAGGCGTCGATTTTTACGGTCCATTTTAGATCGAGCCTGGTGACTTGGACCACCCTGATACATATACAAAAAAGGTCATACAGGATTTACTTACCGTAATGCATAGCCCAGACGCTCAAAGAGAACGCCCCCCCCCCCCTGAAACGGCCACGCTTTATCCGGGCTTCACTTGTGTCTGGGCTTCAGGAAATGCCGAACACTTAGCCAAAGAACGTTTCCAATTAAAATAATAAGTGAACGACAGGAACGTAATAATCGACGTCTTCTTAATCGTTTCAACGCAGTCATCATCACTCTATGGGACCGAACCTGCTCTGACCATCCCCTCCGTGGCCTCTGGACTTGTGATAATAGGCTGTACATAATGCACCGACCTAAAGCACCAATCTCAAGCACATGCGTGCTGCACGTTCTTGAAGTTGGATGGCGTTTGTGTTTATTTTTTCTGTCGTTCAAGTGGGACTGCCCTCCATTTCATACTTAATGTACAACGCTGTCAATGTGCAGGTGCGAGCACGTGACTTCACCTAATGTCTGATTTTCTGGAGAGCATCTGATAAGAAACGCAAGATGAAGCCACACGCTCGAGCCGAACGCTTCAACGGTATTGTACTGGTTGTGCACTAAATGCAAAACCGAGTATACAAGACTTGCAATAACGTCACATCAGCGGCTTATGATCGGCCTTGCTGCTGAGCGCGGACAAGTGCAACATACATTTTGCAGCATTGAATTTGTTCATTCCTACAAGAACATCTAGGAATGGCCACCATCATGACGCGATGACGTCACCTACAGTGCTTAGAGTCCCTAAACAAAAGAACATGCATGTACACGTGGCGGGGCTAGCAGTAAGGTGAATTCTGGAACGCAATGAGCACGTACCACGTGACAAAAATATCCTACCCTGTTCCAGTCGGCGTAATTTGCCTCAGTATAACAGCGGTTCTCAAACTGTGTTCCGCGGACTCCCAAGAGTTCTCAAGAGCGTTTAGTGGGGTCCGCGCATATTTGAGGACTTCAATAGCCAACTGAACCTGTCTTTCGACGGGAAAAGCAGTCACAATCTTTAATGTGTATGACAAAATCGATGCAAGGACCAAGAACCTCGATGTTTGAGCAGCCAGCTGGAGAGCAAGGTTCAAGACTCCTCTCCCCAGTTGAATAGTTTTGACGAGTCTCCGAAGTGGAGCTCCCAAGAAAGCTGAAGACCGCGATTCAAAGCTAATTGCAGTCCCCGAGAGCACGAATGAGAGAATACGTTCGCCATCTTCGCCCCAACACCGGCTCTAATATTAATTATTAAAAAAAAAAAGAACGCTGGAAAGCGGCGCGCTGTGTGAGCTTTGCTGCAGCAGATCTTCGCAGCATGTGTTCTCAAAAAGCCCCGTTATCAATTTGTGAATACAAGTGCTTTCGTAACACTTTCACCTGTATGACATGCCATTTAGGCTCTTGGTGCCATTTTCGATGAATTTCCTCTGTGAAGCTACGTTTTCTGCATGGGTGTGCATCAAATCAAAGTAACAAAACAGGAGGATGTTGAGCCAGAATTACGACTTCGTTTTTCTTTCAGTCAGCTAGACGTCAGCAACCCTGTTTACAGCATTCAAAACTAGTTTTCACACCGATTGTGTACTGCAATCGCCAGTTCACATGAAGAACCTATAACGTAATCCGGGCAGCGGAAAATGTTGTACCCTTTTTTGGCCCTTGCTGAGCGTGCCTTTTTATGTTTTTTTGTAATCAATACTGTACTTAGTTGAGGTATTTTTATGGCGTCTTAGGCGGTTAGGTGGTCCGCGACGGCCAAAAGGTTGGGAGCCGCTGCTTTAGAACACCTTTCATTGGATATATTTTACTATTGGAGGATTTGTAAGACAGCTAGAAAATGCCGAATGACAAATTGGAGAGGTTAAGTGTGGAACAAAAATGATTGAAGTGGTGCATTGGTTAGCGACACCTCCCTGGTTGTGAGGAAATTGGGAGCCCGAATCCCGGCTACCCCAATATTGCTCTTCGACGACTCTAATCTTTATTTTTTCCATTTGATCAGTACGGTTCAGTCATGCGCCCATGCAAAAGAAGCCTTGTGTGCCAGTTCCTCTCTTGTGTTAAACTGCTGCAAAGAAGCAGTTGCTAAACACCCTCGATTGAACAATTTCTCAATTTTAAAATAATAATTTTTAAGGAACTGTAGATTGGTATAGAGTAAGCACACGTCAAGTAAAATCCCAATCTGGGGAGGCGAAAAAAATATTTTCTTTTAGATGCATTTTTTTGTAAATATGGCGGCGGGGCTTTCTTCTAGCACACACACAAAAAAACACATTTTGTTTTTAGAGCATAATTCTATCAGAAATTTTGAGTTCCTGACATCGCTATGATTAGAATAGAGCTAGAAATATCATCAACTCTGGAGTTCTGTACGACAGTGTGCGTGGCACGAGCACGATCGCATAGCTTAGAATATACCTTCCTGACGTTAGTTCTCGTACGTTGCGCACGTTAACTCACGTCAACGTTGAGCACAAGAACCCACTCACGCATGAGAACTCACGTCAGTCACGAATTTGACAGAACTCAAGGAGAACGAAAATATAAATAAATTGGTTTAATAAATTTTCTAAAAAGTAATGTGGTTACAACGGGATTCGGAGAGAAAGAAAACGATTGAGATTTCTAGTTAAAAAATAAAGGTGTACATAAAAATTTGTTAACTGTTTAGAGCGAATTATAAATTACATTCTCTACGCATTTTTTTTAATTTCATGTTCACATCTCTATGCTAATAAAGGTTCAACATGACTACAAACACACTTGTTAGCACTTTTGGTTTTGGTAGCATTTCTGCACGCCTCACGGCTTTTGTTCATACAGAAAAGGAAATACAACAATATTTGATCAGCCAAACAAAACAAAAACAAAAAATGACGGTTCTAGACCATGACCGAATTCAAGTAAGAAAAAAAATCTAGTTCTTCTTTGATAACAAATGCTCTTTATCTAAGATAGCGCGACAACACGGCGACGGTTACCCTGAGCAAAATGACCGCGCGAACCTGCGCACACATTTATGCTCGAGAGCGGACGTCCATCTCCTCCCTGGCGGTTTAACTCCTGCCTTGTTTTATATGGCGCCAATGGGACGAATTGATTTCGGTGTCGGGTGAGGCCTTAAGCCTCACCCGACACTGCAGTATTTGGAATCGATATTCATATTTTATGCAAACCTGTGTCTCGATTGAGAAGCAAAATGAAGCAGCAATTGGAAACCGTAGCTGGATCAAATGGAAATAGAACAAATGCGGTCATGAAAAGATAACGAAAAAGACGATTATTTTTACTTTTTTAAATTTATTTTGGATTGAAACAAAGAATAAAAAGAAACAGAGGAAAAGGGTCATGATAAGTTAGGTGGGAGCCAAACCGACATGCTTTTCAATTTGTTCTATGGGTCTTTCTTTATCAATTTCAATATTTTCTCTCTCTCTCTCTTTCCTTGATCAGGTAGTTGACTTCAAAAAGTTATCTGAGAAGCAACTCGGACCATAATGATTATAATGATAACTAAAATTGAAATATTCGTTAGCATTGTCTGCGGCCAACTGTTGTAGGAAAAATAAGAACCAAGAACGAACGAACGATTTTTTTTTAATAATACATTCCACTTTTTTCACGTCTGATTTGTGTTCTTTTTATTTGCGCGAATAGTTTTTTTTCAATTCATGCACCATCCTAATCTTTTTTTCTTCGTCATTCTTTGTTTCAGCCGCTCTCCGAAGATTCGACAAGACGTGTCTCGCTTCAGCGACCGCAGTCTCGCAGAAAACCGTTTCGGAACGACAACTCGAACGAACTCGGGTCGATACGTCAAGATAATTAAAAACGAACACTGTCTCCTTATTGGTTCTTATTTTCATCTTATTGATTAAAACTGTTTCTTTTGTGCATGCAGTTTTTCGTTTGGCCCATATTATTTGTTCCTGCAGTTTCCTCTGGAATTTGCGCATTGTAAGGCAGTAAAGTTTGCTGGCATTAAAATCCTCATTTACCACTGAAACGTGGCATATATTTCATTCGATTATTTCGCCCACAAATTCCCCAAATTTATTTTACTTTAATATTGATGATGGCCTTTATGTCCCTCTTGGTAATTGAAAGAGCAATAACGATTGATCAGAACGACACTGCTACTCAGTCTCATTGTGTTTTTATTCGCAGCAATAACAGTCGCGACCCACAAATATCAACACACTGATAATGTGGTGACTGACTACATATGCATCTCAGTAAAACAATATTTGCACTCCTAATAAAAAAGAAAATGCATTCAGTTTAATGAGTACAACATTGCTAACAAGGGCAATACAAATTTTATAATCGGAAAAATATAAGGATAATAACTTCGGAGATAATGATGACGATGGCGGGGAAGGGCCTCTTTTAGTATCATAGAAAAGCAATTTTATTGGCAGAGCTAGGTGGCAAATTGATGGTGCCAATTAATGAGGGGTAAGTTGCGATGGGGATATTTTATGAAGTAGCTTGTATGGTGTTCGACCTTGACAACGACCTCGAGTTAATAATGAATAAACCTTGAACTAACCTTGAACTGACTTTGAATGATTTCTTTATGATTCCTATCTTCTCATTGGCAAGGGCGCATGGCGAAAGCTTCTTTAATTATTTTTTGATGGGAGGTTAATTCGGTCTGAAATTAATGCGGGGGCATCAGTCGCATTTCTGAACAAGATTGCCACCAAAAGAATTCACGTTTTTTTTTAATATTTGCCAGATCAATCGTTAGCCTCACGCGATTTCTCAATCCGTCGGCATGCACTGAGGTGCAGGGAAGAGACGAGATAAAAACAATTAACTGAAAGAACTCAGACTAACTATGCACGCAAACGACATATCGAACGCAATGAGTTTCTTTGTCTTTTTGTTTCAAATTTCAACACAAAAAGTTATAAGGGATGATGTGTTGAAAACTGAGAAGTGTGACGTTCCGTCCGTTCAGGCCTTTTGTACTCATTTTCTTACAAAAAAAAAAGGTACTTTCAATTAGACGAAGCTTCTTTTTGTCAGCCTTTTCATTTACTGCAGACCCAGTGCGTGAGTTAAAGGTTTCTGAACTGAATTGCATCATGCTTGCAGCATTTCGCAGGTTCGTTCCAAAAACTCAATCGAGCCAGAAAAATATTAAACTTTTTTTTTATTTATTAACATCCGATGTTGAAATTGTTTAACAACCATGTTTTGTTATTGTATTTTTTAAATTATTGCTTTTCTACGGAATGGGACTGACATAAACGAGAGGCAGTGGTTTCGCGTTTTACGTTTTAGTCTGGTATTTTCTTTGTTATGCTTCCTGGGCGCGATAAAATATAGTATTTTCCTCTCTGATTTCCACTTCGCAAACTCAAAAGGGAAACGGGCTCCTCCTCTTATATCACTCCAGTACATGATGCTGGAAATCGATTCACCAATACGCGTGCATTTTTATTCTAGATGTTAAAAATTAGACTGATCTTCTGTTAGCGTTAACTCTAGATCGCGCGTGCGTCCTAATATCATTCATAATATCTGAGAAAAAAATCCTACATTCTGGATTCTGAGAAAACAAGACGCCAGTCGAACATTTTTGTTTTCTTTCCAGAGTCAAGTGCTTGTTTTCTGCTGCGACTTTTGTTTAAAAAGTACCGTTTGAGTAATTTAAACAACATTAGTTTTCAAGATGGGAGGAGTTTTACAAATATAGTTTGATGAACCTTGTATGGGGCTCTCGATCCGACCTCACCTGAAGCACTCAGCAAACCCGGCTTTGAAGAATGTTCTCGTTGGGCGGCGCTGTGAGCTCTGAGGAACTGAGCACAAAAGAAACATGTGACAGAAACTTCACGAGAAAATTCCGGTTCAGTACTGTCCAAGCATTTTTGTTCCCCTTTGAGAAAGCACAACAACAAAAAACTGCTCTTTGGAAGCATCTTTGGAGATCGTCGTTCCGTAGTTTCTTGATCTTTGTTTTTACTTTTTATTCAAAGTTTTGTTATACACCTTTCGTTCACTCATCGCTAGTCTTTGTGCCAACGCTCTAAGTTTGTTTCGGCCAACGCAGATACAAATGACTCGAAGAAAGCACGAGTTGGCATTCATTTTTCTCCTGCCACCCTTCTAAATAAAAATATAGCTTAATATTTTATTTCTTTTTGTTTGGAGGGGGGGGGGGGTTTGGTTATTTTTGTCGATTCTTTCTTGTATATCTCTACTATCTCAAATGTTTGTATTTGAAAAGTGGTGCCGCCGTGTCCGAAATATCGGACGTTGCGGTGACCTGCATTCTGTGGCTCTCTGTTGCGTGCTTCGATGATGCCAGCGCACGGAGTTTCTTTCAGACAGGTACTGTTTACGTTTCCGCGCTCTCGAGAACGCCCTTACTGATGTTTGCTCGAGTGTTCGTGTCTTCAAAATCAGCTCCTCTGAAAATAGCTGCTCTTATGTTACGACGTGTCCTAAAGAAAGAGACATTCTCGTCGCTAATGGCTTCCTCGAAGGCTGCATGGACGTGTTTGCTGATGCCAGACATGTCATAGAAATTGGCATGAGGGCACCTACACCTTTTTATAAACAAACATGTCGAGTTTATATTCAAGACTACGAGAAAAAAAAGATTAGTTGTACCAGTATACATTAAACTGTCACATCGCATAATATGTCCATGTTCATTCGGAGTCGAAATATAAGGGTACGAGAAAATCGTACCAGAGACCACAAAGACGTAAAGACGCCCATACTACTTTGCAACTCAAGTTACTAGAGCGTAGACCCAACGCTACCAACCGATGGGGCCGATCAAGCAGCAGGAAAAGTGCAGCGTCACGCCCTTTGAGATTCTTCCGGACTTGTTATCTCATTGGTTAAGCCAATGGAGCAAGGTGATTTCGCAATGACTTTGCATTTCTAGAATGTTTTGTTTATGTTCGCTTCTCTTGTATGCTTCGTTGAACACTAGGTCGCACCACGGTAGAGGCTAGGAACCGTTGGAGCCTATTGAGCAGCGTCAAAACTGCACCGTCACTGCACTCGTCCTCTTTGAGCGTTTTCTATCAATAGCTAAACCAATCATTAAAAAAATCAGAAGGTGATGGAGTATTATCTTTGCATGATTCGTATAGTCGAGGAGAGCAAAAGAACGAAAACGGCGAGTGCAGTGACGCTGTAGTTTTTGAGCGCTGCTTGATTTGGCTCAACTAAAGTTTCTAGATAAGAGCGTCCTACGAATGGCGACATCTTTGAAGTGCCGACACAGTGACGGTGCAGAAATCGAACGGCGACGCACAGTATAGAAGATTGAAGTGAATGACGCCATTTTGTTCGAGCGGAATGTGCTTTGTCATTTGTATTGGGTGTCATTACTGGTAAAAAAGGAGTATCAGGGGACTTTAGGCTGCACCGGATTGCCGCGATCAGGTTTAAGGTAATACAGAATGTGGCTTTTGACTGCGACCTGACTTATGGAGGGACATAACGTAGTTTTAAAAACAAAACAGCATGTTCAAATGGCGTTTTTAACGTTTTAATTTTAATAGCATATTGCGCCATGTCACATAGTGCCGTCTATCTTATATCGGCCTTGTGCCTAATGAACGCGATGCCTAAAACTTGTAACCAAAAAAACATCGCAACGAGCAACACTTATGTACCACAATAACAAAAAAAAAATATTTTTTCTACTTGATATTGTGTCCCCAAAGAAATATAAACACGAGTCACTATTTGCCTCGAGGAAAAGAAGTGTAACTGGCGGCAAGCGTACGCGTCATTACAGCGAAGCCCTGTGTTTTTTTTTTTGCATGGTTGCGAAAATAATCATCGTGGAAACAGGGACAGGGGAACAGAAACTGTTGACGGCGTTTCTTACGAGATTCATATTGGTTCAAGGCGCAGCCGGGTGTAGTGGCAACGTTCGTCGATAGAGACTGCATTGCGTCTTTGTGCACGAGGGAACACCGGAGGGGTTTGTGTGCTTGACAAAGCCGGGCAAGTTAACTTCGCCAAAAACAATTTTAGGAACGGCGATGACGAAGATGAGGAGTACGCGAAAAGCACTCTATTTAAAAAGAACGAACCATAAAAGATCTAGATGAGTAAAACTAACCTCTACGTATATAGCGGATGCGGATAATGGTAGGAAAATGATGTGTTCATTGGTGCCCGCGGCGGTTGGAGGTTTCTTGTTCATTTGCGTTTATAGCGGAGATGCAATCGGCCGTAAAGTTGCTCAGCTTCTCTTGCTCGTTCCAGTAGCGCGAATGCAACGAACAAATTAGCAATATAACGAGCGGACCACCCCCAAGAAAACGAACGACGAAACGAACACACCAGGATTGAGACTAACGACGTTGTAATTAAAACAAATGCATCCAGGAACGAAAAAATGATGCTTTGTTAAATATATAATGAATTTTAATGTCTGTTTTTCTTTTAATCTACTCTTCTTCCTGTTTGTTTGCTTAAACTTACCTTAGTCTTAGGTTTCTTGTTTTAACTCCTGCTGCATACCCGCTGTCTTACTTTCAACCACTGTAGTATGTACACTCGTCATGTGTCTGTAATTCCATTTGTTCTCGAAAATGTTGCACGCTACCGTGTTTCATCTTAATTGGAAGAAAACATGTTTTTTTGTTATGGGCGTTGTTTTGTGTTTGCAGTGTATTGTTGGTAATCATATTGATGTTGTAAAAGACACAAAAATAATAGTTATTTTTCATAAAACAAGAGAAGAGGAAGGCGTTATTTTGGTGAGAAATGTGTCAGTGAATTTTTGCTTGCAACTGGGTATACGTTTTTGTACTCGTTGCTAGTGCTGGGTTCTTTAAATTAAGGGAGCAAATATTTGACTTCCTCAAATTCTTTTTGTTACACCTGTTGAATAAATATATTTTTTTATATTTAAAAATAAATATAATATATTTATATTCTTGTTATAAAATTTGTGATAAGACAAATGAAAAGAAAATGTGCAGGGTGAATTGCTAGCTCCAATATGTGAGCGACATGTACTCGTTTAAATTTCCGGGGAGATGTCGCCCTCGTATTTCCATCATTTTACCGGATATCAAGTTCACGCTATAGGAGCCTTCAACAAAATTATTTCGTATATGTGACAGAAACGCTTTACCGTTCTAATTTTACATGATTTCATGACACCAAGTGGATGTCTCTCAGCATAAATTTCTACTGAAGGTGTATAAGTGCGAACAACATCTTTTTTCTCCTCTATACAAAAGAAATCTATTGAACTTTTGCTAAACGACTTTAGGCGCCTAAAACAACTCCCAACAATGTACAGGAGGCCCCTCAAAATTTGAGTACCACCTTCCTGATCTAAGTGGGTCCAAGAGCTCACAATTAAAAGCAGAAAGGCTTTGAGATCGAATTGGCGCGAACGCAAACAATGGCGCAAAACCATCCGTGTCGTTCGTGTTGGCGAGTCATCAGATATCGTAGGGGGTCATTGGCGCTGTTTTCCTGATCCGTCAACACTTCTGGACAGACGCGGACAAAGTGAGACGAGCAGAGTTGGAATCCAGCGACAGCGCAGATTTCGGTTCCGGTTCACGTCACGACTCACGCCATCGCCTCGTTACGGTACAACGAGAAACCCAAGCCGTTAGCTTTGCAGCCAGGTGCGTGATAGAACATGCTTTCACGCCTAATGTGAACTGGGCACGCGTGAACGACCGCTTGGCGTAGGCGCCGATCGCGAGAGGGCGATACAAAGGGATTCTGGCAGGAACATGATCGCCCAATCTTGCTTTTTCTTTTTTCTGGACAAAAACAAGGCTGCCCAATAAACGTTTTAGATTTATTACCGTCATTGTGCGTGACTTGAGGTCATTAGAAAAGATTGAACAATTGGGCACTGGTGCGGTTTCACCTGTGCCGTGGTCAGAAGTCTAGTATTACGGCAAAAGTGACGAGTGCGGAATATCTTCCTGGCTAGGCTCTTCAGAGATTTATAATCTCTAACTTAGTCATGCACACAAACACAAAAAAGTTGTTGCTATGTATAGGACTGCCGTCTGTGGTTTTTTCACAAAACATTTCAATCAAATCCTTTATCTCTTCATAAAAAACAACAACAACAAATTCTTTGCTCCGGATGAGGCCCGAAGTGATCAGACCCATCCATACACGGAACACGCTCGTTTGTAAATTACACAGCACTATGCGAGAGTTTATGACAAAATCTAAGCCCGAATTTAATGCCTCTCTTCTGCTTTTGCGATCAGGGTAAAACTTGTGTCGTCATTCTCCTGAAAACAACATCACGACAGAACAGCCTACGACAAAACAGCACGCCACAAGGTCACAGTGAGACGTTCTAAAACTATATGGCGTTAAAACAGCACATGGACAAAATAGCACAGCAAAAAATGAGCACGGTACTAAATAGCAAAGCGACAAAGGAGCACTACGTGAAAACAGTACACTGAAAAAATATTATGTAATATTTAAGAGACGTGCCTGAGAGTGTATCAGGTGAATCGCGAATAGCAAAGCAATGTTTGTATCAAAACTACACTCTTCGGCTAATATTCGTGTGAGGCTTTTCACACTGATCCCACGATGGTCCTGTAACAACTGTCCGACGCACAAACAATATAAAACAGGCGTGCGCACAGTGCTACTTTCTGAAACAGATTTTGTAAACAGGAGAAGCTAAGTTTCAGACAAACTTATGTGAGTAATGCATTCAGGTATTTATGCTGAAGTGCTCTACTTACAATTGCATCTCAACTGGCAGCACGCTCCAGCCCGTCGCGTTCAGCTTTTGCCCGCGATATACCGGACATTGTCTAGTATGAGGCGGCTTTCACACACACCATAACCCGCCGTGCCCGTCCCTACTTATGAAGGGAATTAAAACAAAACAGAGGCTCACCCTCCCATAGATGATTGACCGTAAATGAGCATATACCTTGTAGAGATAAAAGTACCTTGCAAGAATCTTTTCAAAACCGTGAAATCTGTGCCGTAGTGGAACGCACTGTCCCTCATTGACACTTTCGTTTGACGTGGCTAAGTTGAATGCGTTGCAATTAAATATTAACAATAGTCAAACTAAAACGAATTTTAATGTTTTGTGACACACGTTTTGCATTTGTGAATGTCTCACTTTTTTAACTTTATTATGACTGCTGGCAGTGAAAGAGGGTTTTATTATTGCATCCTAGTTTGCAGATAACGTAAATGCAAACTATTTGTCAGCAACCGTATAATTTCTATATATGCCTGATCCATAGTATCCAAAGCAACGATCGTTAAAATTTGTTTACAAGAGATTAAGCGGATATTGGTATCTCTGGCTGGCTTTGCAAGCGAAACCGTCAAGGACGGCGCAGAGCCATGTATCTATGCCGCAGGTACACCGCAGGGTTAATTTCGGCTTGAAGCCTCACAAAAAGGTAACGTTGCTCGCTCCGCAGCGTCCACTACGAATTAAAATTAAATCAAAATTTTACTGCATTGCCAGATTTTATTGCGACTACGCTAAATCCTCAAATACATAAACTTCTAAAAAAACTTCATTGAAACATTTCAATTAATTAGCTGATAAATTAACCCACTTCGCCTTTTTTCTAGTGGCGCCATGAACTAGCGCTTTAAAAAAAATATCTTAGAAGAATTTCACTTTTCGTAAATGTTTGAACTAAAAGCGCACATTGTATTTAAGGCTATAATATTTAACTAAACAATTTTGCTCAGCATACGTATCCATTTATAAGAAAACGTATCTAAATCAGCAAATTTTTTAGAGTGAATATGAGGATGATTTCAATTAGATTTAATTATCTCGATTAAAAATCTAGCTAAGTAATAGTGTTGTTTCTTACGTGTCTCTGGTTTTGAATTTGAAAGTTAAACGGTACTTGAGTGCTCGTAATTGTAAAACTCGTTTTTAGAATGAAAACTTCGACTTTGCCCAAATATGCATTATTTTGAGGAAAGGCTAAGTTTATAATGGCAACACACTTCAAGCGCAACATCACTACTGTAAAGGACTTAATTATTTACAAGGATCTAATTTTTGAGAATTTCGCAATTTGTAACATATTTCGAATAATTTATCACGCGAGTACATCACCTCATGGTACAAAATACATAGTATACCATCTCTCAATCGAGAGACATATGTTCCCGAGAAATGTTCTCGAAACCCTTACTGTACGAAAAT
>JAZHYW010016922.1:0-25544 GCA_037355805.1 Ixodes ricinus | reverse complement strand
AGGCCGGAAGCTTACAGTTGACACCTTGGAATGAACATCGTCGCGGCGTTCTTATCTTTCGAGAAATGCACATGCAGAGGTAGGAAGATCTCAAACCTGTGACCACACGACTCTTTCGATATTATTCTTCTTTAATCATGCCTTCAGGTTTGCTTACGTATGTCTTTTTTAGGCGATTGTTTTGTCTCTAGCTGAATGCGCCTATTTTGCGCAGGAGCGAGACTTATAGAAACTCAGTATCAAATTAGAACTCATTTCTTGAAGCATCGGGTCGTTTCAGAGTAAGATAGTTTTGAAACAAAATATTCAGCTTCATTATTCTGATACATGTTTATATTTTCTTCTTGGAATCTATACTTTTCCCAAGACAACTAGATAATGAGTATACCATCGAACCCACCTGTATTTTTGATACCGCTCAGCCAGCGAAGTCGATTATTTTAAAATGACAGACACTTTGGGCAAATAGTTGCTTATTGATTAATATTAATATTATATTCATTGGCTCCGGAGAGTCGCGGAACCGGAGAAAGTCAAGAGCCCTTGCTATGGAAGCCCGCGGTGCAGCGAATACATGACGTAGTTTATGTAACAAGAGAATATGCAAGGTGATAATAAAGATAAATATAACATAAAAAAAGAAGTATTACAGCTAGGTTATATGAAGGAACATTCACAAAATAGACAAATGTGAACTCTCAAGAGGCACGTAAGAAAGAAAAAGAATATATTAAGGCTCCAATCAACGCTGTGAAGGTGGTTGGACAGCAGAGCTGTGGTATCAGCTGCAACGATTGTCCACTGAACCATGGACCCTTCTTATGGCAAACGCCACCAGCTGATGCTCCAGTCTTTGAGGTCCCAGAGAACTTCCGGTTTAATAAAAAAATGAACAACGGCCACGTTAACACCGCTGCTTGAAATGCAGATGAAACGTGTAACCACCAATACTCCAGGTGAACGCCAGAAGAACGAAGGAGTGCGATATCTGCTAAGATGTTTCGCGTATACTTGTGGACCAACGTTGCTCCTCCAAGATGTAATATTGTACAGCCAAAGGCCCTCGTTAAATCTCCAACTTTCTTGTCCGTGTGGCATTTATGCCTTCTAGCAGTGGTGACATAGCGACGCTCAACAGGCTTGCAAAGACGGTGCGACCTGAAGTCGCTGACGCAAGCGGCAGTCTCATGTTTGTAGACAACAAGAGGGTCTATACCAAATGATTGAAGAAAGAAAAGTAAATGCCGCACTGTACCAAAACGGTTTTTATATATGAAAGACTTCGTACGCTGCCATTGCCGCGGCAGCTTATGCAACCACAATCTTAACCGAGAAATGCATGCGGGGAGCCCTACGTATTTATCATCTATCACGTGGTTTTGACACTTGTTTTTAATTTTCTTTTTTATTGAAACAAGTGTTTAAAAACCACATGATGAAGATAAGGTGCCGCGCGAACGGTGATAAGGAGGGCGCGATGGTTTTTCTCTGTCAACTATTTTGTCGAGTGCTAAGTACTGTCGACGGACACGAAAAAACCCGATCGAACAGGTCATATGGCAGCTTCGCT
Source organism: Ixodes ricinus (assembly GCA_037355805.1). Taxonomy (NCBI): domain Eukaryota; kingdom Metazoa; phylum Arthropoda; class Arachnida; order Ixodida; family Ixodidae; genus Ixodes; species Ixodes ricinus. The sequence continues at coordinate 23,974 of JAZHYW010016922.1, read as the reverse complement.
GTAAATCAAACTTGTATTATTCAAAAATATTTATATCCTGAAAGTGCAGCATCACACACCACGTTCTACCGCACCTCACGTTTTCCGCTCACGATTCACTACCATCAAGACGATGACGTTCCAAGCACCAGTCTATAATTTACAATCGACCTCATAAGTTGCTTCAAGAGACCCTCGCCTTTGACATCGGACACTGACTAGGAGTTACAGCCTCGCTTAGTTCCGAAAATTATGTATTGGAGGCTGAGGGTTTTGTGCGTATGTGATGTAGAAGGAACAACAAGCAAAAAGAAATGTGAAAGAGCAAGAGGTGTCAGAAAAAAAGATAATTAAATATGTAATGTACCTAGTTGGCTTGTCTGCGCAGGGATGCGGTATATGGCAATTAAATAGGGAAAGTAAATATAAATGATGGAGTCAAAACACCAATATTATGTAGCCATACCCCATCACCGTTTTCACCTACAAAATTCTTATAATTGAGTTGTTCTTCTAGAAACGCGTTTTATTTTTGAAACAGAAACCGGTTCATTCTGCTTTGGCTCCTACCATAGCAGAAAATTGACAGTTGTCAAGCAGCGCCAAGGCACTCTAGAGGATGTCTCGTTTGATGGCGGTATATCATGGGGTGGTACAATAGATTATGTCAGCGCAATTGAGTCACTACATGCAGAAGTCAATTAGAAGCTCCAGTGTACTGTTTAGTAAGAATTGCAAGGAGTACATTACCTCAACATCACAATTTTGTTCATGAAAGGCGGTAAAGGAAAGTTTCTGCGAGTACCTTGTTGAATGAACGTCCTCGTGATTCGGGCGTTCACAACAGCAGCATTCACGTCCGACCAGCCACCAGGAATGGTGCTGTTCCTGTCGGCGTAGTAGGCCAAGAACGAGTCGGCTATGAGATTCTGCCATGTTGCATTCTTTCGGTGCTGGCAGATCTTGCTGGCTGGCTAAGTAGGACCTTGGAGACTTCCAATGGGCTCAGCAACCGGCCTTACGAACTATTTCTTTATAAGGTTCCAACTTTTTAAGCATGTCTTTATCTGTTGGAAATGATGTCCCAAATATTGATATGGCTCTGTTTAAAATCAATCTCTGGGCTAGTTGGTTAAACATCTATATATTCAACAGCTTTGTAGGACAGGAAGATGAGAGGGTGCAGTACTGGACAACCGCTACTCAAAAGTGGTTCTGGATATAGAAAGACGAGAAGGAAACATGGAATGTGATGAATTATTTTCTTTTTTTTTAAATTTCCAATTAACATATTTTGAGATTCCTTCCCGTCTTTCTTCATAAAGTACCAGTTGCGAGTACCGCCTGTCCCTTTCATGTTCGGAGTCCTATTGCGCTACAGTAGTGAGCATGGGAGCTTATTTAACATGCTTTCATTCATTATCTACGCACCAACATATAATTCATATTTGAGGGGAGGAAACTGCTTGAGAACCTCGAGATGTAAGATTTTGTTTTACCGGCTCGCTCAAGTATTTATAACAGTGCTTGATGAACACATGCTTGTTTTACGATATTACAAACAAGAACTCTTACTGGGAAACCGCCTATAACCTTTTTTACTATCTGGTGTGGCGGAAACTAGAAATCTAAATGGAATTGTCTCTGGAAACCCGAAACCCAGATTACAGACAAAGGAATAACTTCTGAAAAATATAAAAATCCATAAATAATCCAGATATATTTTCAATTCGCATAATCCAAAAAGTTATACTGTTTTCTTTTTAGCAGGGAAGTGCCTTGCATTTAGAGAAAAGCTGCGTCAGATAAAATATTATTTTTACGTTATGTACCTGACTAGAATACGCAAAGCTCGAGAATGGGGGTAAACAAAGCAAAGAAGCTTTAAGGCCGTAGTTATTCCTCAAGCCGTATGTCCATTTGCAGGCCTGCGAAGCTCAATTTATTGAAGCACACGTTTGCCTTTTTTCAACCAAATCAATCTGAAACAACACATTTAACCTGCTCATCAGTAGAAATTTAAATTATTATCTTTTTACAGCACTTTTACATCAGGGAATCTCCGAGTTCCAGGTGTATCACAATTCTAACATTGAAGTTTTTGTAACAACTTTTCTCTTTCCTGTTATGGAACATATCTGCTAAGTGAAACTGACCTAAATATTCTAAAGGCTTTACTTTCTTGAACGCTTATAGCCTCGTCCCACTAGGGCGACAAACACCAATTTCTGTCCGGCGACGCCACAAAGTTCCGTGACGCTGATGCTGGCCCAATGTAACAACCAACGCCACCGACGAAAGCCGACAAGCGCCGGGCAAACGATCGACGACGAGGCAGGTTCTTGTTTGTTGTTGGACTTGAAATGCCGCGAGCAGTCCCACTGCGGAACATCTCTCTGATAACGAACTTAAAGGGGCCCTGCAATCATAATTAAGCGTCTACCTTTTTTGCGGTTTCCACGTCTCATGGGGTTCGGGCAAGCCAGCGGGCACGGAGAGAGTCACTAAATATCAGTGCGTCATATTTTAACCGGACGACGCGGAAACCTCCTCCACCGACGGGGGCGACCCGCGGTACCGAAAGCGCGCGTAATGTGACGTCTTAGGTCCTGGGCTTACTACTGGTCAGAGCCGCTAAAAGCTTCTTTTTAGTCGAAATACAAAATATAAGTGGCGCGAACCGTTTCAATTATTTATAAAAGTAGTTTTGTTCAGTATTTCAGATCAGAAAAGAAACAAATGCAGTTTATAAAGTGCGGAAACGAGAAATGATCCGTCGACATACCCGCCACCAAGCGGTGGAAAAGGCGGCGCATACTAGAAAGGAGTAGTGGGATCAGGCGCCGACACGGAGAGGTCCCGGATGTACGCGGCGGCGCTGCGGCCGTAGGGACCGAAGGACCCGGCCGGCTCCGAGCGTTCCCAAGGCCTTCAGTGAGCAGCTTTGTCTTGCGGTTTGGCCGTTTCGGCGGTATGGCAGCGCGAAGTGGCTCCCATTCTGAACTGATCTTTACCCCGCGTTTGCTGTCGTTTGTGGCCAATGAAGTGTCATGCCGAATTAGTGTTTAATCGCGCAGCAAATGCAATGAGAGCCGCTCTAGCCGCCCGCTACGCCACAGCCTATCCAGAACACGCTTTAGTGGCGCCCTCTCGCGCCGTCGACGACGGTTACCGCACGGCGAAGCCAGCGAGGCGCTTCGCTCGGCTCGCTACCCTCGTCTGGTTCACGGCCGCTGAAGCAACCAGGGACGTCATGAGGGAGGTTATTACGCGCATTGTTTTTGTGGTTTTGATTTGCCTATAGGTGGTATTCACTGGATGTGCATATTCGATTTTGCCAGGGAGCGCCACCGTCGCGCCGCCATCTTCGAGGTCGCGTTTTGTGAGTTTTTGTTTCTGCGGCTTTGGTACGGTAGCTTTGGCGCGCGGCTTGGCTGGCTTTCCTCGGCGGTAATTTCATATTGTTAAAGGCATTTCTTTGACGGCGGTTCATTAGGCAGAGAAGAAGAAGAAAAAAGCATTGGCGCCTGCCCGTTTCATCTCTTAGCTACCTCTAAGCACCGTAGTACCCGGTTGAACAATGGTGAACTGTGTCGTGGTAGGGTGCTCTAACCGCACGCGGAAAAAGCCTACCGACGGAAAATGTTCGAAAGTGGGCTTTTTCCTGATCCCTAAAGTGGTGACAAACCAGTGTGAGAAGATGGTAGCCTTTACATCCAAGAGAAGGGCCGAGTGGTTCCGGCGAATCCGGCGAGCGGACATCGACGAGTCTGCTACACATTACAGGGTCTGCGGGGATCACTTCATTTCAGGTAACCAAATACTACTCTCGTAAAATACCTTGTGTTTTCTGAAGAGAACTTCGTTTTGTTCATAATAATTACTGTTTCATTCATACTTTAAGGACGCCCTGCTTATGTCATGAGTGACACCGACCCCGACTGGGCCCCGAGTCTCAAACTTGGGTACGGCAAGCCAGCTGATGAAGCAGCTCTGACTGCTAGGTATGTTTCAGTTGGGATAACTGTTTTTATCATTTATATTTCAAACATTGGTGCCTTATCTCTGGGGCACCAAAAAAATAATGCATGCAGCACATAATTCTCTGTCATAGGCACAACAGAGTGCAGTCCAGAGCCAAGAACGGGAGAGCATTAACTGAAGAATGTGAAGCAGATGCTCAGGACAAGCCAGCACTTCCAGATGAAGACCACATTTCCGGAGGGGATTGCAGCATGGGTATGTAGTTGACCTGGCTACCCTGAAATTGTTCCCAAAGCTCCTAATATCTGGCCATGTTTGCATGGTGTGACCCAGGTGCATCAAATCGAGAGGTGACCAATTATGAAACTTGAAGCCTCTTCTCTCCTTGTTCTATCGAATCATTGTCGCCAAATTTCACTTTCATGCACTAGAGTCGGATACATCTAATCTTGGCGCTGTTTTGTTTCAGCTTAATTCAATACATGCCTTACCAAGGCGTAGGATGCCTCTAATGGCCCGAACATGCGCTAACATGCACCATATTTTAAACAAAGGTACCTAGGTATGTTACACGTGAACTTAGAAAAACGTGCTGAGCTTACGATGATGACGTTTATCCAGTACGTGCGGAATTTTTCGGCATTGGTGCGATAGCGCTACGAGCAAAAAGTTGCTAAATGCCGCCAACAAAGTTTTGAAACAAAGAAATTGCCGTGTCGCTAGAAAAAAAAAAAAGCCCCATAATTTGACGATTCAGCTTTAGTTGTCACTTGTAGAAAATTTGTTACGATTTTCCGAAATACTGGTAAACAACGCAATGTTACCATCGTAATCTAAACCCTGAGACAAGGATAATTCAAATAACAGACAAGACAACTTTCGTTGTCTCAGGGTTTATATAGCTTAGCAGTAGACATTTCTTCAAAAATGACGTTGTCAAAGAATATAGCGCTGTTATAAAGTAGATCAAGCGTTTACACTTCTGTGCCCTTTTGCGCATGCACCCGCCCGCTATAGAGTTTTTATTTAAATCCAAATTACAGTAGTGGACTCCCCATCCCCCCCCCCTGGGAATTCAGTTCCACAACGGTTGAACAATGTTTTGGGCGCCAGTAACGCATGTCATATGCCAGCACTGCATGTCATTACCTCTTCCAACGTGCCAGGGAGCTTTTTGACGGCAGTGATCGCTTCTTCTGGGTTAGGTTTAAGGACTGTCAAAACAGGATACCACAAAAATCGTGAGGCGACATGACTCCGTCAAAAGCCGTGGAAATTGCTAATCTTTACAGATTTCATGGACAGTCAAGTTTCCAGTGGTGCGTGTCCCATGGAAGCTGGAAGCATGGAGGGGACCTCTCAGTGTTCTGCCACAGCTACTGGTATGCAACATTTCGGAGCCCTTTCACGAGAAGGAGGGCTACGAGTGTTAATTTCTCGTCTCACTGATAACAAAAGTGAAGCTGTATTTCTCATCTTTTACACATGCTGAAACCATACCCTGCACTTTCAGAAGTGCAGGATTTCGGCCAGACTACAGACCTGACCATGGCTTCCATAGAGCTCTTGGAAGCAGAGTCTCGACACCTCATGTCAGACCTAGGTGCTACAAGGGAGCAGCTGAGTGTGCATCGTCTGGATGAGACTTCTTTCCAAAAGGACAAAGGCCTGGTGCCATTTTACACTGGGCTGCCAAGCTTCGCACTCCTGCTTGCGCTCTTCCAGTTGCTGCAAGGCAGCGTGCGACACAGTGAACGGAATTCTCTAAGCAAATTTCAAGAGATGATCGTGTTCTTGGTTCGCCTGCGCCTGAACCTCCCACTGCAGGATTTAGCATACAGGTATTAGCAGCAGTGCTCTTTTCAATCTTCAATCTTAGATAATTTACCAAGCAACTGGGTAGTTGGTTTTGCATTTTGTTTATGGCTGAACACCTTTTAAACACCGCACTTTTAATACATATCTACAGGTTTCAAGTGTCGCAGTCCACAATCACGCGGATTGTAGACAAGTGGTTGGATGCGGCCTACCTCAAGCTGCCAAGGGCTGTCAAGTGGCCTGGGCGAGACGTCCTGAGAAAGAGTATGCCTATGGCGTTCCGACGAACCTTTGGGACTCGGGTGGCCGTGATCCTTGACTGTTTTGAGGTGTTTATAGATCGCCCATCGTCTCTTCATGCAAGAGCACTCACATGGTCGAGCTATAAACACCACAACACCGTCAAGTATCTCATTGGTATTGCACCACAAGGGAAAATTACTTTCATTTCAAAGGGTTGGGGGGAAGGACGAGCGACAAGCACCTCACAGAGCAGTGTGGGGTGCTTGACAACCTTTTGCCAGGAGATTCCGTCTTGGCCGACAGAGGATTCACTATATCCGATGCAGTGAGTGTGCACTGTGCACGGCTTGAGATTCCTGCATTTACAAGGGGCAAAGCGCAGCTGGCACCTTGTGCAATAGAGGCCACGCGAAACCTTGCAAATGTACGTATTCATGTCGAGCGCGTGATTGGTTTGGTGCGGCGCAAATATAGGATCTTAAAAAGCACCATACCAGTTGAACTGCTTGTTGTGCGCAGTGGCAATGCCACTGGTCTAGATAAGATTGTGGCAGTATGTGCTGCATTAACAAACATGTCCTCTTCCGTTGTGCCGTTTGGCTAGATGTTTTCAGTTACTGTAAAACCCTTAAAGGGGTTATGACACGAAAATTAAACTGATAAATTATTATTGAAATGGAATGCTCATAGGCTACTTAGTATATACACCAAGTTACGCGATTTTTAGAGCTCTGGTAATTGTAATACTCAATTTACGAATTTTTATAATTTTCATCTGGCGACCAGGCAACACTGTCCAAGTTAGTCACACCATGGTGTCCATAAACCACGTGATCATGAACCCTGTCTCACTCTAGGCGCCCCATGATCGTCCAGGCTCTCCTTGCCGTGATACGATCAATACTGCTCGCGCAACTCGGCAACCCGAACGCTATTCTCGCTCTCGCCCCCTGCCCGTTGACCTTCCACCCTGCATGCGCCTGCGAGATATTCCTAGACGACGGTGACCACAGCGAATTCGTCCGTAACTCGCCGTCACTGGAGCTGGTCGCCAGCGGGTCCGAATCAAAAAGAACAGCTTCCAACATCTCTTGATAGCAATCACTCTCATCGCTGCTGCGGTTAATGTCGTACACTTTGACAAGGCGAGCGATGCCATAGACGTGATCGTCACGGACCGTATGCTCAAAACACGGAAGATAAATGAGGAAGCTGAAGCTCGAGACGCCAAGAGAGCCAAGTCTGTGAGTGCATGCAAGGGGACACTGCACGGGGGCTGGCTACGTCACCAGCCTCCCGCTCCGCCCGGATCCGCCCCTCCGAGGGACCCGCATATAAATCGATTTATCCACGAAACTATCGCGCCATTTTCAAAACAAATTTACTAGGATCATAGGAACGTACAGTGGGTCCTAGCAGTATTGTCATCTCATATCTTATTTTTGGCGTGTCATAACCCCTTTAATGTTCACAAACCCTTTTTTTCCGCAAAATAAAAAAATTTGCGACATTTAAGGGCACGTGAAAATTTCGGTCCCCAAGAGCTTCAATGATGGCGTCTGGAATTCACGAAATTTAGTGGCCGCAATTATGTCCTCTGCGACCGATTCGCGAAAAATAGGGTCCGCGAACATAGAGGGTTTTACAGTATGTAGCTTTAGTTCGACCTATGTCTGCCTCTGGTGCAGTAAGAGTTCATGTACCATGTGCATCAGAAGGAAACAAACCATTTTATTGTGCTACTTGCCAGCAAGCTCCCTCAGTAGTTCCCTTAAAGACCGACGCTCAACCTTGGCTTTCTGCAGGACCTATAATCCTCTTAGATTCTCCTCTCATAAACTCATAAACTGCGAGTGGGAGCTGCGTTGCGGCAACGCTGAAGGTGGATTGAATATAGGAAAGGAGGGTTTCTGAAAAAGTGGTAAGCATGAGCTGTACGTCGGTCTTTAACATGATAGGATTGTAAAATGCAGCGGCAACATTAAGGCACATAGCTGTAACATCTCTTTGTTTTCATAACTTGCATAGCCCCTTCCGTGTTTTAGTTTTGTAAAGAAGAAAGGTTTAGGAAAAACGTCTCAACCGAACAAAATGTAATTAACAATGTACTCATCTTCCTTGTTTTCTTAATGTATACAGTCCTAGCACCACATGTTGTACCAATGCTGTTTTGGTATTTGTGGTATGCATAAGAAAAAACAGGTTAGTAACTCCCTGTTGCTTTCTCCTACCTTGGTTATGCTGTTTATAGCCTTTGTCTTGGAATGTGTGTCATTTTGTGCTGTCTTTTAAACAACTATGAGTGGATGCGTATACTGCATTTCTATTAGGTCTTCCAGCGTGTCATAATAAGTGCTTTCGTGCAACTACCAAGTAAATAATAAAGATAAGGATGAAACTAAATTTATAACATGACCAACCTTGGTTGTCTTTTTTCACTTTATGTACGACTCATGCAGTGTATGGAACAGAGCAGCTGTTGTCTACAACTAGTGGACTAGGGGGAGGGAGTGGGAAGGGGCAGGGGTGATGCCACCTGGACACTGGAACTTTGTCTAGGCAATGTTACCACCCCCTCCCTCTCTCTCGTTTTATTCTTTGCTTTTATTTTCATTCTCTTGCTCTGGGTGGCTGGCTAGCAGACGCTCATGCGTATGGGCCCAAGCCTATCTGCCTTGCCTTGCGAGCCTCCCAGAGTACCAAACCTTCGGTAAAAAAAGATATTATTATTATTATTATTATTATTATTATTGTACCTGAAAATCTGATTATTTTCTGTAAACATGTTCACACAGTCACATTTAGAAATAAATCCCAGATATCAAATTCTTATAAGGACAGTTGACTTTTGTTCATTCTAAAGATGTAAGCCACAAGATTTACCAGACGTGCAAACTTTATTAAAAGGAATCGCACGCACTTCATCGCTCGAAATAAAGTAGGACGCACACTGTTGCGTGTTTTTCAGAATTCTACCTCTTCTTTGTTTTGCACTCCCCACAGAACCACTTTCGTGCCTTGGGGGCTCTTTTCAAGTTAACACATGCAAAGTGAAACCATTGGTACTTGCATGACTCATTATCACACTTCACCATTTCTCCAGACTCCGGTCCTTTGCAGTGGCAATAACTTTGACCAGTTGCATTGTCGTCCTCTTCGCTCTCTGAGCTTGATGTGCTGTCTGCGAATGTGTCATCTTCTTGGATTTTTTTACTCCAGTACTTGAAGCTAATCTCCGGCAGAAGTGCACATAGAAAAAAGTCCGCGCAGCTGGCAACCATCTCGCTGCAGAACTCTCTCTCTCTCTATAGATTCGCTGCCTAAACAGATCTTTTGTAGTCCACACCACGAAGTCGCAGTACGTTCTGCCACAGACCAGCATTTGCATTTGTACTTGAAAATAATACTGGTGGTCCGTTTTCAATGTCAACTTTCCACATTCCGTGGTGAGGCAGGAGTTCTTCAGCTTGGGGATTTCCGAAGTCCAACAATACCTGGCACGGTATGGGCACTTAATTTCCAGCACACCTTTTCCACAGCACGTGCAGCTCACCAGCCCATCTGGAGTTGCACCTAAGAATGGGTGCTCGGTGGACAAATGAAGTCCAGACTCTTCACACCTGAAGTTGTGGTGGATTGGTGCTATGTCCGCAATGTAGGCGTCCCTGGCCTGGCCCTCCTTTTCTCTTCCCCAAGCAACTTGAGGAGCCCAGAACTGTGTCTCGAGAGGGTAGCAAATCCTCCTCACAAGAGACTGGGAGGGGTTGTCAATGGGCGTTCTACACACTGCCTTGGCGTTGGAGGCCGTGACACGGCCTGCTCGGAATGCGAACCACTTCTCCGACGAGGCCTGCTTTTTCGTCTCCACTTCGATTGCAGCGGTCACCTGAAATGCATTCCGGTACATAAATCCAAGTTAGCATGGCATCAGCATTCCTTTGCTGCCCTTCACAGCTTGTGACTCCATTTCAATGCGGGTTAACTTCCTGCTGTCTAAACCTTCATGTAGCAAATTTGTTTTGTAGTACGAAGCTTGTGGGTTCTTTTTTATATTGCTTCTCAGGCATACCATAAGTGAACCTTCAGGCTGGCATGGGCCACATTATCTAAACCTAACCCCATGCTACACCAAAGTAGAGGTTTCTTTTGAGATTTTGAAACCTATCTGTACCTTACATCAATACCTGCTTTGCGAAACTGGGCTGTTTACGTCACTCTAACATTTCAAGCCACTTTTCTCCAGAGATGAGTAACATTTCACATAATGCAAGAATGACATTGTGTCACCCGCTTTTTCTCCCTCCCGAGTCATCCTAATGCCAGGTGCATGTCATCAACCTATTCCCTTATGCATGAGGAATGTTGTCAAACAGTATCGAAATTTCTTTATCTTGGCAAAAATTATTATCAACCGGCATTGGCAATATTTCTTGCACAGTATTTACCACGGTGCACCGAATTGCATACATTGTGGCTGCAAGTACATTATGGTGCGGAAAATTACTGTGAATGTAGAGCTGCAACGTAAAAGAGTAGCACAAGTGACCGACGACCGGAGCGGCAAAATTGCGACACGCGGCGCTATGGTTCCCGAGCGTGCCGATAGCAAGAGTGCCAGTCACATTCCATGTCTCAACACGGGGGTGGCCAACAGAAGCAGCCCATCCTAAAGCCCGCATTTCGAATGCTACCTTATTCCTGAATTTTCTGCCGGCCACCCCCGCGTTGAGACACTGAACGTGACTGGCACTCTCGCTATTGGCGCGCTAGGGAACGATAGCACCGCGTGTTGCCGTTTTGCCGCTCCGGTCATCGGTCACTTGTGCTACACTTTTTCCGTTGCAGCTGTACCATCCTGTCATTCAGTGCACCTGATCCAGTTCTGGCACCTGGGCCCAACAACCAAAAGAAATGTTTTACAGAACTACTGCATAATCTCAACATTTGAGTTGGATATTGTAGTTGGGTGAATTCCACACACGCACCTGAATTTATGGAATTTCTTGATTTCTTCTCTAAAGTTGTGAGAACACAAGGAGACTGACGAGACTACGCTTTTTTTCAGCCTGTTTGGGTGCAAAGCCTAGGACAGATGTCTAGTTCACGCCCCTTGAGCAGGCCACAGCAGCAGCATCTTCACTGGGTTTGCTAAAAGTAACAAGCGGAATAAAAAAAAATACCTACCTCGGGATCAAGCGTGAGGCTGTCTGCCATGTCCCGGCACTCTGCTATGACCTCCTCCCACGTAGCCGGCATGTCGTCCCTCCAAAGGCTTGTCAGTATGGCACTAGGAAACTTCGTGGCCACTGGTATATACTCGTCCACATAGTCCTCCTCCAATGTCAGCAATGCTGGCCGACAACCACTCTGGTGACAGGCCGCAAGAAACGTTGCCCACTCTTCGTCTGTTGCACCCAGGGGTACACTGGAACTGGTCTGTGCGGCGGGCCGTCTTTCCCCGTCTAGAATTCCTTTCTTCATTTTCGCTGACGAAAAGTCAATCTTCGCAATGGGGACACATTCAAGCACCTGCATCCGTGGGGGTAGCCAGGCGTTTGCTTGGTCTGTACAGGCCAGGCTGCTTGTTCTCCTCACCACCGCTTCCAGGTAAAACAGTACTGCTCCTACGTGGGAGCAAGCTTCACCCAGGCCTGCCATGCAGGTACAGTGTGCTCCTTGCACTTGGCCATCGGGCTTGAGGAGCAGCCAAGGTCTCAGTAAGGCCTCTCTCATCGACTGGGAGTGACGAACCTGAAAGAGATGTGTTGTTTTCAGTTTAGATACAAAAAGTAACCATCCATGCAGCACCATTCATCTGTCATCACTTGGTTCAACCTAGCCAAGCAAATGCCAGGCAGCTGCAGACTCTGAGTGGTGGTGTTTGAACATTGCAGCAATAAACAAGAGATTTGTCCTAAGATTCAATCGAAAAATAACACAACTCGAGGTAAGAAATAAGTGGTTTGCTGCAGATAATCAAGATTGTTATTTACCTTGCCCACGACCACGACGTTGTTGTCAGGAAGCACCCTGATCTGGGGTTCTTGGACCCAGCCGCTTGTCAAAAAGTTGTGCGACTCGAGGGACTTGTAGGCTTTAAACTCCTCCCTTGTCACGAAGCTTGTTTCATGAACAAGGTAGTCTTTGATATCGATGAACTCCACATTCGGATAGAGACTCGTGTCGCGCACCATCTCATCGTCTCGTAGGTCGAGGGGGTCGATGCCGTGGCACCGCTTGACTTTGCTCACATAACGGTCTTTCTCGCGCCCAGAAAGATGCTCTGCGTAGTCACTGAGCCGCATTGCTCATTGACTGCTGACACGGAAGCCGCACGGTACGTTTTTGAAGAGACGATCACCGTAGGCACGACGCACGACACGGAGCCGATGGAGCAACCAAAATCACACGGCCGAAGTCCAGCTGGCCACAAAAACAAAGCAAAAAATAATCGCACCGTGCTACAAAACAACCAAAGTAGAAAAAAGTTATTGCGCAAGAGCGACCGCCGTCGGCACGACGCAAAACCGACTGCCGCAGCAGACAAGTCAGCTAGCGACAACAACAAACCCAAAAATAGGCACACCGTGTTACAAAAGCACCTAAGTTGAAAAATAACACTTAGTTTCGGCTAAAACTCTTCGAAAGAAACGGTCAGAACGGTCAGACGAGAGGCGACAGGCAATGCGGCCCACAGGGGACGAGAAAAGAGACCTCGAAGATGGCGACCGCGGCGGTCGATGCCAGCGCACCTAGCGAGTGACGTCAAGGGAATGTCACCTATAGCTTTTAAAATAAAGCGAAACTTGAGAAAAGAAAAGTGTCATTAAGTTACTACGTTCAGTGCGCTCAGGTTTGGTGCAAATTAAAAATTAGTAAAAAATTCATTGCAGGGCCCCTTTAAAGGAGCTGTGCTACAGTTTCAGTGCTTTGCTTAAATAATTTGGGAGTTTGTGCCTCGACCTTTCTGAAGTAAAAACAAAAAAAAAACCGCTTTTGCCCGCATTTCCTTATTTTTATTTTAAACATGGACAAAGTTTGAGGTTTTCGGCACCTCTAAACTCCTTCACTATCTTCCGAGTCACGTGCGCTGTGACGTCAATGGGGATGGCGCGGGGTTCCGGTGAAGCTCTCTCTCGAGAGCCATCAGTGAGAAGCGAGAACTTATCCGCTCGCGAACGCGTGACCACGTGCTGGCGGGCGTAGCGCAAACAATATGGTGAAAGGAGAAAAGTTTCATCCGGGTCCGGCCATACCCGTCCGGCTCTGTCCCCCTCCCCATCCGGCTTCTGGCGGCTGTTCCGCTGTTCGCGGTAGCAGATAAAGCTGACGGTTTTGTGGACCTAAGATAGATGGCGCCACTAAAACTCTGTATAATAAAAGTTTTGTCGATGATACCAGGTTTTTGACGGATTTATATTTGCGTTGGAACGACAAGATTTATAGAAAAGTTACCTTTTATCGAACAGGTATTCGCACAACTTGGTATCTTTCTACAAGACCCCCATTGACGTCATGCCGCGCGCTCTCATGGGCCGCCGCTCGCGGCGGCAGGTCGAGGAATATTCTAATGTTTGCCTCGGGATTACGCGGCGGAATCGCAACACGTCGAAGGAAGGAGATGTGTTTTTTATCCTTTGGGACAAGGTGAAGAATGTCAAAAGCAGCAGATGCCAAATCTTTCAACGTTAAAATCGTTGCACAGCTTTTTTAACCTTTTCGCTTGCTTGTACATTCTGTTGCCTCTCTTCCCATTCTTCTACCCTTCCTCCCGTTCCTCCCATTGCTCGCTCCGCCGCTCGACCTTCAGAGATAATGAGGCCTTGGTAGCCACTAATCGTTCCCGCAGTTCCCGTCTCTCGATGGCTCGTAGGGCTCGTGGCTCGCTCCGGTTGTGTTCCGAAAGGGAATTTGCTGTGACTGTTTTTGTCTCCCGAAAACTTGGTGCGCGAAGTGGGGCTTCAAGACGCCGACGTCTACGTCCCTTCATCAATATGGATACAATGACGTTCGAGGACTGACCAAAGTAACACCGCTCACCACGAAGTAGGACACTAAGTTCCGGCTAGCCGATTGGGAAATTCTAGTTCGGAAAAATGTTTTTGTCCCGACGGTTTGCGGAAACTCGCCAACGGAAAATGAAGACTCGATGAAGCTTTAATCAAGAAAGAAAGTAATCGTCTCTACTTTCACCATTTTTGTATGTGTTTTTTTTGCCAGAAGAACGGAACACGAAAACCGCGTCACCCGACTATCTTTGTCTTTGTATTTTGATGTCTTCTTGTTAACGACTCTAGTCCAACTAGGGAAACAAGTCTCCTTGTCCCCGTACTCTGCGTCGTGTCCGCCAGGTGGGACAGCGCACTCCGACAAGCAGGCTGTCTGTGAGTGTCTTTTATCACTCGTTGCTGTAAGTCGCTGTCTGTTGTTGCTGTCTGTCGCTCTAGTGGGACGCGGCTATTACAAGTGTTACGCAATAATGAAATAGCTGGACTTTCATCCCAGTTGGAGCGCAACTTGCTTTCTCTTGGTCAGGGGTCTCAAACCCATTCGAGTATGGAGGGCAGATAGTCCACCCCGCAAGCTTACTTCTTTGTCTAATCTGGCCATTTTGCCAATGATATATTTAGCTTTAATTTGTTCGTACGACTACTCTGGGCCAGTACCTCATGTAATAACAAGATTAAAAATGTCAAATCTGCTAACGGGCTTGAGTTTTTAATATAACAAGAGAGTACAGAATTTCCAGCGGTCCTGTCGCACATTTCACATTTAGGAATTAATAAAGTTCAACATATCAAAAATATTTTAATTCTATGGCTTTTGCTTTCATAATAATTTTTAGAGCTGCATTATTCAAATATTACTTATGTTACAATGGTATTTTCTGACGGCTAAAAACCCGCCTCGCAGTTTCTCCAGCTGAGCGAGAGTTCATGCAGCCCAGGTGCATCCACGAACAAAAAGCTCGCGGGATTGTAGCGTGGAAGTGGGATTGTCGTAGGGGTTATAAAACAAAGTTGAGAAGTAAAAGCTAAGACGAAACAATACTCAACGTACACACACAAAAACAAATATTCGTGAAAAATATGTGAACACGTTAAAAAAGCAGGGTTAAGTTTCAAGCGAATATGAAACGACGACCTGAGACCAGCCGGTATGGCTCATCTAGCGCTCGAGACATGGGAATGAGTCCTCGTCGCCAGGGATGCTCGCGGGCCAAGTACCCGCTAATCGTGAGCCGCATGCTGCCCGCGACTCTCTGGGATGTGTCCCGCATGCATCCCGAGGCTCGAGCCCCCTTTCTCATGCCTCGAGCGCCGCATGCGCTATAAAGAATAGTTTTATATTGTCGATTCATTTCAGATCAAAAAGAAGCTCTGCCTTGTTCAAGTATTTTGGAATATTCTGTTGTTGTTTATTAATGCGAAAGCATTAACTGTCCCGTGGAGCGCCGCCGGCGTTGTCCGTGACCGTGAAAAACGGGCAAGTGATGCGACGCCCATGGAGGCATCCGGCGTTGTTTGTGACAGCGAAAAAACGTGCGCGCGCTCGGCAGGTCTTCCCTCCTCTTCGATCACGTGTCAGGCGTGACCGAAGGCCCGGGGGGGGGGGGGGTAGGAGGGTAAGGCGAGCGGAAAATTCCCACTCCTCACGTGTTCCACGCTCTGCTTATAAAAAATGCGGTGCGCTGCTTACAAAAATACGCTGCGTGTGGGAATGCTTTTGCATTCGTACACGTAAGCAGTCTTAAATGAAATTGTGTAATTTTTTTGACCGTGTATTGCTTCGTCTAAATATTTGCTTCTCAGGCTCTTTCTCATGTAAATCACCCGAATGGAAATATAACTACAGGGTGTACAACTGCGAGCTCTTTGCTCAAGAAGGCACATCGGCTGTGCGAACTCTTGCACAGCAGAGCAACGGCTAAAGATAAAGCTATGAGCTCGGGCTTCTAGCTGTAAGAACATGCCTTTAAAATTAAAGTATCTTTTATAATGCTACTATAAAAATTGTCAGAGGAGCAAAAACTGCCGCACGAAGATATTTGACGAAAAAATCCCTGGAGAAGGGAAACAAAGGGGACAAAGGACAAAGACAAATCTCCAAACACAGCTAGGTGCCTTTGTCCCCTTTGTTCCCCTTCTCCGGGATTATTTTCGTCATTCTTTTCCAGCTCGCTTTCACCTTTGCAATTAATTGCATTATAATCGTGAAGAGATATTTTTTGCTGGATTGTGCGAAAGCCCAAGGATGGTTTGCTTGCTCTCGTTTTTTCGAAAACGGCCAGCACTGTGGTATGGTGGTGTTATATATTTTTTTATAACAGAGAAAATATCTTAAGGGTGCAAGCAAGCTGGTGAGTATTAACCATGTTGAATTTGTGCAGTTCTGAATGAGGATGAATTGAAGGATATAGCAAGATGTATAACAAGCGCAACAAATTCTACATTAAGCATCAAGATTTTCTAGAAAACCACGAACCTGAAATGCCCCTTCGTGTAGTCATTAATGAGAGTGAGGCATGACAGAAAGTTGTCTGGAAGTTTCTACAACGAGGGTTGAGTTATGCATGCTTAGAAAAGTCGCTATCCCTTAGAAATTCAAATTAATTGATTGACATTTTGGAGACTCATCATGGAAGCCGTTGTTCGGTATTATCAATGGACATTAGGGACTTTTACTATTCCCTAGAGAACACTCGGTTAATGCAGAGAGCGTGGGAGGCATTGGAGCCTAATCTCGTTTAAGTTCCAATCGGGCTCAAGTATATCGGTAAAAAGGTTCTTAACAATTCTGGAGTTTTATCTGAAGTCAACGGTAGTGGCGTATGAAGGGAGAAAGTATATACAAAAAGAAGGTATTTGTATATATTCATCAGTCGCACCGATCTTAACTGGTTTTGGATCGTGCAGTGCACGATGATCTTCAGGGGTTGTCCCCGGGCATGGCACCAGTGAGAAGATATGTAGATGACATCCTAGTATATACACGTTCATGGAAGGTCTGTCAGAAAGCATCGAAGGTGTGATAAGATGAACGGCTCCAGAATTGAAGTTTACAGTGGAAAAATTGGAGGAAGAGGTTCTAGCAGTGATTAGATTCACATATTCACGTGAATCGAGGGTTATGTTGGGAATATGGTAAAGGAAATTCGAAACCGGTTTCGCCAAGAATGAGTTGTCATTCGAAGACCGTAAAGGTTGGGATTGTAAAGTCATTGGTCAGGAACGCTTTAGAAAGGTCACGTGTCCGTCATATCACTGAATCCGTAGAAAGGCAGTGGAAAATGTTGATTAGTGTAGGACATGATGACAGTTTTATCAAACGGCAATTAGAATTGTTTATCAAAAGCAGGAGAGAAACGGAACAGAAATCAAGGAACCGTTTTGCTGTAACCCTAAGTTTTCATGAGATTTCCCACAGACTGAAGGCATGTGCGAGGAAGTTTGGAGTGGGCACGGTTTTTAGTTCAGACTTTAGTTTAAGTAAATTGACGCCATTTCAAACAGGTATAAATGAGTGCAAAAAGGCCCATCGGGAAAAATCGTTTTGTTGCGAAACTGATGTTGTGCATAAAATACCATTGGAGTGTCGGTTTAAGTATGTACGACAGACGTCACGCTGCATCAATGACATATTAAATGAACATGAACGAAATGTGAAGAACAATGCACAGAACTAGGAAATCGCAAAACATATTCATGAATGTAATAACTGCAGGGCGCTCTGGTCGGAGTTTGAAATCATACATAAAGAGAGGAATGATGTAAAGAGATTTAGTAAAAGAGACCGTGCGGATAAAATCTCTAGGAAACTGTGTAAGCCAGGCTTCGCTACAGTTTGGAAGCAAATCAAAACGCTTTCGAAAAATGTAATGTCAATAATTTTTTTGTTTGAAGTGCGACCTTGACTATGATTGTCCAAAAGAACTGTAAAACACATTTTTGTTTTACGTGTATTGACCCGAAAACTGTTTCGGTGTTAGATTTGTTTTTGTAGTGGGTGGAGAGGTCGTTTTTTGAGTCAGAAGAACGAACTGTGTTTAGAATAGATGGGGAAGATATCTTTTTGTACAAGTCTGAAAGTGGATGTGTATGTTGCCTTATCGCGCCGACCTGTAAGGTTGTCCTCATTTTTGCATTGTGTGATGGAGGCTGTGGCGATTGAACTGTATAGACTTCATCCTTCTGTGTTGGTGGAGATGGCCTTGAGATTGAGACTATATAAGGAGGTGGACTAAATAAACAAGTTGGCTGAGTTTGAGACGTCGTCTTGTGTATTTTCTGTCTCTCCTACGTTTTGAGGTTACCTCTCTACCACAGCCTCAGGTTAATTCAACATGTTTTTTTTATAACGTCAGGCGTGGGCCCAAAGTCATCGTATCTGCAAATAAAGACTAAAGAGGGCAAAACCTTTCGCATACAGAAATCAGAAAGCATAAGGTTCCTTACCTAAAAAAATATCTGGGGTGTCGCTGGGACAGTTGGCTGCTTTGCAAGTGAAGACACAATTGGTGTTTGATTGATTATTTTTCGTCCCCCAAAAAAAAAATTTGCCCGCCCCTTCCCTTCCCCCCTCCTGCCGCCTTCATTGGCCCTCGTCCTTTCGTTGGTGGGCTATTTGCCCCCACTCCCCTCCTCAAATGAGTTTGAGGCCCCTGTCCTAGAGGAAGCCAGAAGACTGGACTAATAGGGTTCAGCGACCAAAAAAGAGAACTTCTGAAAATACAAGATATTGTGATATATAAGCAAGGAAGAAAAATACGAATATCTGGAAGAATATGGCACATAAGTAGAGGAAATATTTATAGGAATATGAAGAAATTATAATTAGGAAAAATAAAACAAATTCAGCTATTAGGAAACTCAATTCACAGTGGAATTGTAATATATATTAAGCAGTCAGGGGTATATAAAGAAAAGTGATGGTGCCTGGACTACCTTTTGGCAAAAGAATATTGTGAATCAGGTGAGAAGCTAGATCAGGAGTAGAAATTTGGCAAGGGATCATGGGTAAGTTGAGAACTGGGAGCGTATAGGAAAATGTTGAATAAGGGGGTACAGGGAGAAATAGGCTGGTCGTCCTTTGAGAGCAAAGGTGCAATTAGGATATTGAAATTTGGACCTTTGTTAACTGAAATCGAGCATATATGGTGAGCACGGGAAGTATTGGAGCAATTGTAATTGAAAATATTTAAACAGAAAATGGACGAACCCGAAAGCTCACATTTATATGCTTACACACTAGTATGTGCTTAAGCAGATTAGTGTAGTGAAAAAAAAACCAACAGAAGGAAAATGTAGGAGGAAATAATGCAAAAAGATTCAGCCTTACCCATTTATAAGTCACAAAAACAGGACATGCGAAAGGACCAGGTGTTTGATCATTCGCTGAAAAGCTCTTTACTGTTGAGCTCGAGAGAGGCATATAGGGCTAAATAGACACGAATGTGCCATGTATGCCATAGTAACTGCGAGAAGCTAAAATATATGTTTTTGAAGTGATCGAGACTTCAGTCTTGCCTTCCCTAAAGAAATCCCGGACTTGGTAGGAACGCTGAATTTTGCTGGCGAGAATGCAAGGACTAAGAAACAAATAATTGTAATCACAAAAATGTAGGCTAGAACCTTGGTGGAAAAGGTAGAAAACCGTTATATTACAAAAAAAAATGAGGAAGATCATTTTATAGCAAACTTTAAAGTGGAGTTCTGTAAATTTTTCAAAGCTAGATGGCGCAAGCTACCGCTTTATACAAAGGGTACAGTCAATACCATCCAACCATTCATTTATCCAATACGTTTGCTGGAAGTGCCCTGATCATTCTTCACAGTGCTCTGCTATAATGCCTCCGGGCGCTGCGGGGCAATGGCAAATAATGACAGATAAATGCCTGGCAAGAAAAACTTCCTCTGCACAGATCCTGGAAAGAAAACACCGTTTGGATAGGGCTCGAGAATCAAGATGGGCTTGTTCTGCTACGGCCAATGGGTAACTGAGGGGACGAGGTTTGTCTCATTTAAATTAGCGGAATATGGTTCATAGAACAACCGTCGAAATGCGATAGCACCGCAGAAACAGCACCGTTTTATTTTTCTATGTGGCGGTCCGTCGGCCTACCAAGCTGCAGATAAAAGACGACGACGTTACTCGTCGATACGAGCCCGGCGGCACGAGAAAATAAACAGAACGTTTTCACCTAAGCTCGGAGTCGGTCGCACCATCTGTTCCGTCCTCAAAATCGAACGCGCTACAAATGGTGACCCGGGACGTGATGATCGACTTCGAGCACCTGCCATCCAGGGGAACGTTCTCCGCGGCACGGGACACGGCAACAGCTTGGGACTTCGGCAATTATGCGAGAACACATCTCCCTCGGCCTCAGCACCTGGAGCCTCCCACACTGCCTCTGCCCCGTCGCGTCTGCCGCCGGCATTTCCCAACAACGGGCTGCGACCACCTCGCTCACCCTGCCGGCTCGGCAAGTCAACGTTCTTTGGCTTTTTCCACCACTGCCACAGTCTCTGGTGTCGCCCCGGCAGTCGTGCTTATCTGTGTGGTGTGGTGCTGGCCTGGCACGGTCGCGTGCTTCCACAACATGTGGGGCGTGCCGCACCGCGCCACGCTGGGGCATGGCAAGTCACGGCGGACCACACTGTTCTCGACAAGACACTTCGCTAACCGACCAGGGCCTCCTTATCGCTGGTCAGGCGTTGTTCTCCGCTCGGTGCGTCACCTCCGGGGATGACGCTGTATCGGTCCCACAGCTGACCGCCATGTCCCCTGGAGCCCGAGCTGCGATGGAGCCCACTCCACATTGGATGCACAGCACGAACGCATCGTTGTGCCCTTTCTCTGCTGCCGCATTGCTCCAATAAGCCTGACTTCAGCGTCAACTCCCTGCATGGTTTGCGCAAGCTGTCTTCTGCACCGCTCTCTGCCACGTCGTGCGGCTGGTATCAAACGCCAACGGCAACAGCCCAACTCACTTGCTGCTGCCGCAACCATTCAATCGCTCCGTCCCCTACAGGCTGCATACCTGCAGGCGACGGCTCTAGGGGGAGCTCTGTGGCGGTCCGTCGGCCTACCAAGCTGCAGATAAAAGACGACGACGTTACTCGTCGATACGAGCCCGGCGGCACGAGAAAATAAACAGAACGTTTTCACCTAAGCTCGGAGTCGGTCGCACCATCTATTCCGTCCTCAAGATCGAACGCGCTACATTCTATGTTCTTTGTCATCATGCCCATATGTGAAATCGAAATTGAATCTTATATATGTAGGTTTTAATTGGAATGGGAAGCAGAACGCGCAGTTTGAACAAGCGTAAGATATTTTAACACGATAGCGTTATGGAGCTCGTTTCGCAGAAAATTGGTGGTGCGGCAGAAAAGCCGGCGTCGGTGGCGTGCCGCGAAAATCCTGATTGAGCGATAGGGTGTCATGATGTCACAGCCACATGTCCTCGGGCGGGAAGTTAAAAAAGAAAACCTACAACGCTCACATGAAACGTGACGTCACGCGTGGAATGAAAGCGTTATAAAAATATGACATGAAATTCGAATTAAAGGTCGTCGCATTTCTCAAATGATCAAACTTTATAAAGTTACTACTTTGCCTTAGACAAAACTATGAAGAATTTTAAGCGGGATTCGAACCCACGATCCTTCAGTTGCGAGCCAGACACGCTGCTGCCTAGGCAGCGCAAGGCACAGCTGCATGGCGATGAGACGGCGATGCGAAAAGAACCTGATAACGATTTTGCGTTTCGCTATTAAAGGTAACGCTTCAGCGTTCTCCCCTATTTCTTGAGGTATTGTAGATATGGTTTCTCCAGCAATGCCCAAAGTTATTTCGTACATTGTTTTGAAATAAAGTTGGGTGAATTATCATGAATGCTTTGTATTACATTGAATACAGTGCCATCTGGGGGAGAGCGCACGGCACGAGAGCGCCGACGGCAGAGCGCACTAGAGCGCACGATAGCAGAGCGCCGCCACACTAGAGCGTGTGTCATTAAAGCCCGCGTCATGAAAGCGCAGAACAGCCGCAGTCACTAAGGTGCTTTTCCCCGTGGCAGAACGTTAAACTATCGAACCCCCTTCTCTATTAACTTGGGGGTTATACATTCAATTAACTGTTACGCGACGACCAGCACTGCACAACATGTGAGGGCAGCTTCATACTTCGTCATTAAACATACAAAACGAACGGATTGATTTCTAGCGCGTTCCGAGCTCGATGACTTCCCGACGTTTGCCAGAATTAGACATTAAATTGATGTAACACCTGCGCGTACGATAGACTCCTGCAGCCTTAAGGCCTGTTCACACATACAGCGGAGCGCTAAGTTAGCGCTACGTAAGCGTTCCAAGGAGCGCTCATGTGGCACTTCCTAGCGCGTGACTTCGTTCTTATATAGCGCGTGATTAGCGCTTTATACTCGTTTTCACCTTAAGAACCGAAGTAAAACAAGTCCGGCCGGTGGCGGAGTGTTCTGGGTTTCCACCAATCAAATGGCGCGATGTCGCGTAGACTTCACCACTCTCCGGCGGGAGGTGGTAGGATCCACAATTAGAGACCGAAACCAAAACGTATTTAGCACTGCAGCATCCTCTAGTGGCAAAAAGCTAGAACATACCTCGTTAAATAGCGTTTGTTTCTGATAAACATGCTTATGCTATGCACAATTTTGCATCGCTTCTTTAAACTGTTTTCAATAAACATATCTTTGTATATCTAACATTGCTTATACCGTTGGCTTTCTAAAAACACCATGACAAAAAAAAATCAATGTCTGCTAGTTTTAGCGTATTTACAGTTTTTAACGGCAACCCAGGAGCGCTCAAGACAACATTACTAAAACCCTCAGTTGGGAAATTCACCCTTGAAACCTGGGCCGCTGGCGTCCACATAGACCGAGCTAAATACGATAACAGCGCCACCCTTTAGCGAGGAGTTTAAATAATGAAGCTGCTGTACATAGCTACTGCGAGATGGTTCTGCGAGATGGCACCACCGGCTCTTGTTCGACTCGACGTGCAGCCGTGCCGTGCACTTCCCGGAGTGGACGCTGCGGGAGAAATGGCGGCGTTCTGATCGCTATTAGCTCGGTTCTTGAGTACGGATCGGAGCCGCTTTTTAAAGCAGGCTCTATGGCAGTTTCCCAACTGAGGGGTTTTAGTAACGTTGTCTAAAGCAAATAGATCAGCTGACATCATCGACATCGCCGCAAACTTGATAAACTGGGATTGATCAGATCTGCTACCAGCCACGAGCGTAAATTTGCATAGTTTATCCTAATATACCTTTGCTTACGTTAATACGTTGACGTTCACATGTATATATTGAGTGGGCAATCGGTTTCCTTGTGTGTCGCGGTGAATTCCAATTTTTATTCCTTAATTCTGTTCTCATGAGTTCCGTTGTGTGGGGATGGTGGTACAAATCCTGATTATAAGCAAAAACAGCGTGGTTGATGTGAGATACGTTTTTCCAGGATCCCATCAAAGCTTCTGCTTGATTCCCGAGTGGCCCTGTGTGTGGATGGCGGTAAGAATCCCGATTATAATCTGAAACAGCATGGTGGATGTTGGACAGCTGTTACGTTGTCCACTGCTTCCCTCAAGAGCCGCTCAGCGTCATTGGGCTTGAATGTGATGTTCTTGGAGGCGACCTCCTGCTTGACTCGTGCCCATATCAACTCTATGGGATTTGGTTCGCAATGGTACGGTGGGAGCCTGCTTCATGCTTCAAACCTGTTCGAGTCCATTTCATCGTGGTAGTCCCCCTTTTTCTTCCTACGGAACACGTCCAGCCAGCCGGCCACGAAGCCAGTGTCACTACCTGCGTGGGCGACAATCACTCTTTCACCTTTTCCAGAAGTACCCTTTAGCCCGATCGTCAGTCCAGGCATGAAGGCTTGCCTTGCTGACTTTATGGTGCTGTC
>JAZHYW010016921.1:0-50641 GCA_037355805.1 Ixodes ricinus | reverse complement strand
CTCCCCATAATGCACCGCGCGGCATAGAGATCGTACATACTAACTCTAGAGGAAAAGGTCCGCCATTTTCCCATGCATTCTGGCTGCCGCAAGCGGCGGAGCATGCAGGCAGACCCTCAGGGGCCCACATGGTTACCAACTTCCTTCGATTATACGAATATAATTATATCATCAGAGCAGTTTCATGAACTTCAACAATCCGCGAACTTACCGGTGGAAAGATATTCCCGTTCCTTTCGAAGCTTTCTTTTTGCATAGCGCGCAGATGTACGGCCCATAGAGTTATTACAATAAACGCTAGAGGCTCAGCTGGCGCTAGTGTGCTGTTGCATTTTGAAGCAGACAGCAAGCAGTCTAAATTTGACTTCCGGTAATGTATTCCTATGGGAAAAAGCGAGTGCATTTTCTCTCTGCGCTCGATTATAAGAGCAAATATCACGAATAACTTGTACGTACTAGGCACATTGGAACATTTCTCAGTCACGCAGACGAAATAAATGGTCAGTTACGGCGTTTTTCTTTCAAATTCATCGCATTAAAAACGGTGCTAAAACGGCTTCGTACGTGTATTTTTGTGCACTGTCGGACACTGTTAGCGCGAACACGGCGTCGACGCTTTCCAACATGGGGGATATACGTGCCAAACGAACGAAGACATGTAGAAAACCGAGAGAGACGGCAAGAACTACGCAGTAACACTGGATAAGTAACTCCTTGTGCTTGCAGACGATCAAAATAAATTGAAAGTCACGTAATATAGTCAGATTTGCAATAAATGAGTACTGTGAAGATGCTTGTTCTGGGTTCAAATGGTTCAAAGCATCACCCGCACGCTCCAAATCTTTGCAAATAGGGGAAGCCAGAGAGCCCAGGTGCCCGATAAAAACTGCCCGACATGGGAAATAATAAAAAGACATACCTTTCGTAGCTCACGTGCTTTATTTTTTGCGTTCGAATGTTTCTTTAACCGATCGTAAAGATGCGCACGACGGAGTCATTTTCATCCAATGACAGGACGGGCATATTAGCAATATATAAGCACCACCGAAATGCTAGCGAACCTGAACACACACTACATTCCTTTCGATCGTTAGTTTGCTTAGAACCGTCGCTCGTTTTCACATACCTTCCTTGAAACAGGGGTTTGGGCCTGAAATAGAGCGAAGTTTAACATCGCTCAGTGGTAAAGAAAAATGCTGTAACTAAAGCAATTACACTTTCACAATACCAATAAAGGTACATACTATCTGTTACAACCGATATGACCAAAGTTATTCATGTTATTTTCCGGCGAAGAGACAAAATTCACGCGCGTTTTCCCATAGGAATACACAGGGAGGCTGGAAATGTAGACTGCATGCTGTCTGCTTCAATTTGCAACCGGAAGTCCCGTAGACACTAGCGCCAGCTGAGCCTCTAGCGTTTATTGTAATAACTCTATGGTACGGCCTCGCGTCAACGCTAAACTACGCACGTGAGGCGCGGCTTATCTCGTTGGGCTCGGCCGAGGAATACGAAACCGCGCAACCACCAGATTTCCGAGATTTCGACAGAAGGGAAGTTAATGTAGCGGAATGAGTAGATTGCTTTTTATAAGTGTTAGAATAGCTTAGAATTTAGTTTACAACGTTAAATTATCACTGTTTATATTGCTGAGAGTTTTCAGTCTTCGCGATTACCATTGCGACTGTCGTCCTTCAGCTGGCAACATTGGTTTCTTTCTCTCGTGTTCTGTCGCTCTCTTTCGCGATCTTTCACTCGGGACCCCGGGTGTCGGCGCACGGGATTTGCCACTCCTCCTCACCCACCTTTACCCCCTCGCCGCGCGGTCACACCGACGCCGCTCAAGCAGGAAACGGGCGCCTAAGAGCTGCGCTTAAAAGGGAGCGGACGAGCGGCTTGCATGCTTTCGCATTCACAACTCATAAGGAATGCTTAGGTGTACCTCGATCTTTTTCTGGATTTCTTTTCAAGTTCAAAGACTGAGCTGTTCCAATAGCAGAGTGTAAAAAACGACAAGCCCTGTTTTGTTTGATTTCAAAGTCAGTTAAATCTATAGCGAGCCACGAGCCGGCACATTTGTCATAGATCCGCAGCAGGAATGGTTCTCGATAACAGGTGTTTTATAGTGCCACCTTAATTCTGTTTTATTAAAGTTGACTATAATGCAATTTTCCAACGTGTCTTTTTTTTTTTTTTCACCAGCACCCGAAGAAGCTGAGGAGAAGGTCTACGACGAAGACGGATTTCCATCAGCGTAAGGTTTTGCTTGCTTGCTAGCAATAACGAAAACAAAAATAGGCTTGTTTGAGAAATATAGACCAGGCTCTTAAAAATCATGTGATACCTTATTAATACTTCCTTTTACTCATGATTTTTTATATAGTTCATCTGTATGTTTGGTGTCAACGAGGTCTTGAATGGTATATCAGTCTTTTCTGCCGGTGAGATCGAGAAGGCTACGATTTTGCGCATCTTCAGAAAGAAGACTGTGCGCTTTAATCCTTCGGCTATGATTGTTTGGCATCTGCTGAAATTTAAGATCGACCACGTTCGAATTCCCTAAACTTTTAGCGCATTATTTGATAACAGTTGTAGTGAAGTTTGACTGTTATTGCCATGCGTGGAAATTGAGATCGAGTGACACCACCTGGGGGGGAGAGTAACGAACCAACTGAATTATTAAACTATTACCCTTGCTTTGATACTGGCTAAAATCGATCATAGTTTTCTAAAAAATTACATAAACTGTAATATAATTTTATATTAAAATTTTAATTTTTTTGAAAACTTTTGGCAGCACTGTTTAAATGACCGACTTCGACGAATTTTGCCAAATGTTTCAAGGTTTGGCGAGCGAACCAATGAAACCATGTTTCTGACAGACCTTTGCAAGGTATGTCCAGTGTCTGTCAGGTCCGACACTCCTTGTGACAGACCTTAAAAAAGGATTCTTGGTGCTGCTACTACCATTACAAATGTTAATGCGTTGGATACGGGTAATGCTCGCTTGACAAGTTGACGCCATGCGCTCGGTGGGCTGCGATTTTTGGAGGCTGGGTTGGGACTTTGAGTCTTCTTTAGTAAATCCATGGACAGTTGAAAATCGAGATGTAAACATTCGATGCGAAACCGCGCTGCAGCAAGTCAGGTATCGTGTGACTCTTTATCGGATATTCAACTGCCAAAAACAGCGTGAGCTTTTTACGTGCGACGAAGAATGCACGAGCCGATTGTCACAAAACAAAATTAAACTGCATAAAAAAAGTTTAGAAGTGTCATTACGTTCCGGAGATATGTCTGGTCAGAACGTTTTTATTTTTCTTCCTAATAGATTTTAGTAGGCCACAGGTTTCTTCGATCATTTCAGGCGGTGAAAACACGTTTGTGAACCCAAAAGTCTCTAAAGTACGTGTGAACGACAAGATGCCGGGGACGAGAGGGGGAGGGGGGAGTGTGAGCGCGGTTGTAGTTCGATTTACCGGTTTCCCCTCTTGACGCCACCGCAGCCGAATTTAGCGGTCTCAATATTTGACACCAAAACGTTTAATGAAAAATAATTACTAAAATCAAACTGATCCGCCGCCAAACCGGCATTGTTCAAACCGCCCGAACATCCAACCTTCCTCCGCCGCGGAGATGACATCTCAGCGCCGCATCGGAAAAGCCTAACGTTTTCGTCGCGTGATACGCGCGCCATAGAAACATCTCAAGGATTCTTATATGTCGTGAATACCGCTTTAGTAACCAGAGCAGGATGGAACGCATGTGCGAAAAACCCACCGCAAATTCGTACAAAAATCGGCTCTGCGACAAAGTCGTTTCACATTTTTGTCATTTGTTTTTCAATAAAAGTCCGCATTTCTAGCGGGGAAATTGCAAATACGGTCTGGGCAATTGCATATGAGCGATTTTCTTACTACAAGATACCCACGGATGTTTTTGGTAAACGATCAACTATTTTCCCAAGTTTCCATTTTTATGCACCTTTTGCTTGGTTTTCCGCACATCTGCTCTGTCGTTACCCAACATTTCTAGAAAAAAAATTGCGATCTACCTTTTGCGAAATTTAAGTCTGGCGAGCAAGCACTCTGCACTTTAGCGCTAAAAAGATTTTGCGTGAAAAAAGAAAAAAAACACTCAAACTTCAAGGATACACAAAAGATATATGCACACGCGCGTCGGCGAGCAAGCGCGTTCGTGGCCGAGTGGTTACTCGCGCTTGACTTCGTGCGGAGGCGTCAGGGTCCAGCGATGGGCTCCACGAATTTGTTTACACTTTCAGCCGATACTTGGTGAATTCGAGAACATTATTGTATTTAGGCCCGAAAGTTCTACGTGTCGAACCTTCCACGCCGATGATTCCAGATCCCACGCGTGTAGCATAAGGGGCTTCATGGCGAGCCAAAGGCAGTTTCGCTCAGCGCTTGATCCTGCTGCTTCGCCGCTCTCGACGCCCGCGACGCTCTGTTGTTATCTTTCTTTTTCTTTTAATTTTTGGGCACCAGTTCGCCCCATTAAACGTTTAGTTTATTCAGTTATTATCGCCTCATCACTTGTCATTCGTGACATTTTGGTGGAGGTGCGGGTACCGCATGTCCGTGAAGCGCACCCCTCCAAGTTCCCGCACTACAAGCCCGAACCCAAGCTCCGGAGGACCCGACGAAGACCAGATCGAGGCCCGGTTCAGTCGTCGCACCCAAGGCCTGCCCCCGGAATTCGGACTTCTGCCACCCAGGACCAGGCAGCCAACGACGCCAACAATGGACGACCTGCAGTCGCAGACCCCGGCCACTTCTAACATCATTTACGTGCCCGTCACAGCACGAACTCCGACGCCCTTCCACGGTGAAGCTCACGAAGACGTAGAAGACTGGCTGCATCATTATGAACGTGTAGCCCGGCACAACGGATGGACGGATGAGCACCACCTCCACCAAAAATGTCACGAATGAGAAGTGATGAGGCGATAATAACTGAATAAACTAACGTTTAATGGGGCGAACTTGTGCCCAAAAATTAAAGGAAAAAGAAAGATAACAACAGGCGTCGCGGGCGTCGAAGGCGGCGAAGCAGCAGGATCGAACGCTGAGCGAAACTGCCTTTGGCTCGCCACGCGAAGCCCCTGTACACGCGTGGGCTTCTGGAATAATCGGCGTGGAAGGTTCGACACGTAGAACTTTCGGGCCTAGAATAAACAATAATGTTCTCGAATTCACCAGAATAATAAACTGAAAGTATAAACAAAATTCGCGGAGCCCCCAGGAATCGAACCCTGGGCCTCCGCACGAAAGTCAAGCGCGGTAACCACTCGGCCACGCACGCGCTTGCTCGCCGACGCGCGTGGCAATATCTCGTATAAAATCTGCACTCTTATAAATAGTGGGTTATAGGGGTACATCCCTTGTCCCATATGTAACACCCCAAAAGTATATTTGGGCGTTCAGTCCACTGACGTCGAGCTGGCGATACCAACTTTTACGAGCGGCTTGATAACTGTTGAATAAAACGTACTAAAAAGCTAATGTGCGTATCAAAGACTAAAAACGTTCAGTCTTTTCACTCTCGTGAAGAAGGAAGACCAGCGGAGCTGTACTCGATACACTGTGTGCTTCTTCTTCGTCGTCGTCTGTTTTTCGCGCTGTTTCCTACGATGAATTCCCACCAACGCGCCCAACTATCCATTCTTCTATTATAGCTGGAAAGGTTGCCGCCATCTACGAGCGACGGCGGAAACCAGACTGGTTGTGTGCTTGCCGCCGTCGTTTATAGATGGCGGTAGCTGTCCAGGTAGGTTTGTGTCGACATACACGGACACGATCTTGGGGAACCTAGCCCTTAACAGCTCCGCTGTAAAAAAGAAACACTGGTTTTGCAGCAGGGCTTAAAAAACCTTGATTGTCTTAATGCAGCCTTTAATGAGTACATTAGCTATTTTACTAAGTTGTATCGGTCGACTATCAAGCCGCTCTTAAAAGTTGGTATCGTCGGTTCGACGTCTCTGGACTGAACGTCGAATTGTTATTTTGGGGTGTTACATATAGGACAAGGGGTGCACCCCTATACACCCCCTATTTCTTAGAATGTGTAGTACACTTTTTTGACAAGAATACATTTGTTCAGAGGGCACGGGAGTCATTCGTTGACCCTTGGTGTAGGATCAAGACGGTGGAAAGACGCAACACGCTCCTGCTCTGTTTGGTGATGCTCACCTACGTGCTGTTCGTCGGGGCATGCGTGGTCATCGTCCGGCACGCGTACCACGGCTATGGTATGAATGACTAACTCGCTCACAGTGCCTCGAACAGTACAAAGACCGAGCGAGACTTCATTGGCGCCACTCGAAGTACTGCCTACGGTGCACAGAGCGCTTCTTCGGCTGGTGTGTATAGCTTCCTATTTCACCGATACATCAAAAGTGGTGCCCAAGTGGCAACGAATGCACAGTCAGAAGAGTCGAGCTGTCGGATATCATGATCCTGGCGGTTGGGGCTAGAAGTCCTGGTTGCTGAAGAAGCTTCAGCAACGGTTGCTGAAGCTTCCACGGACTGTCGGGCTGGAGGGCAACCTGCAGCAGAACGGGCGTCCACCAGGTCCAGCACGGCCACTGTGACACCACCAGAATCTTGACCTACGACATCAGGACACTTTTATGACGTCATCAGGCGGAAATCTAGGGTCCACCTATGGTAAACACCATAGTGTTTACCATGAAACCATACATGGTAAACACACCAGTCGGAGACGCATTCCAGGCACCATGTAGACCTTTGCATCACTTATCACCAGGGATAAAAATGCTGAGTCACTGAGCTGTGGACGCATGCGCAGCGTTCGATATACCGCACAACAGATCAACAGCGCATGCTCAGCAGAAGGCGTTCCACAGCCCAGCAGACAAAGGTGGCAGCGCGCAGAAGGCGATTTTTGCAAAGGTCATAGTACTGCCGCGGAAAACACTAATGAATGTCCAGAATGTTTCGAGTGCTCCCCCTTTCTCAACTACTAATCAGTGACGCAAAGAGATGTCAATAACAGGAAGTACTATAGGAAGTGATGTCTTTCTGCAATTAGAGGAATCGTCTCCGGCGTTGCCTTTTGTTTTTGTGCGTCATTGCAGCCGAGATGTGCATGTGACATCATTCAAATTAACGCAAAAAAAACCCTGCAAAGATTTTAAATACTCTGGATTCATCACAAACGAACGGAAGACTTTGAAGAACTTCTTACTAGACAGTCTTAATTTAGAATTTTTTTCTTCTTTAAAAGCAGGCAGCGTCGTCGCTCTGCTTGAGAAAGTAAACGTTACTTCGATTAATTCAGATCAACAAATCGACAGTTTTCTGCCGGTCTGAAAACGAGCATTTCGTACTGTCCATTATTGGATTAGGCCTAGCCAATTGTGGACTACATATCTTATTAATTCACGAATTTTTGTAAGCCATCCACCCTGCCGGAGATTTGGTTCGAGGATTCTTTGGTAGGAAACTTGTACGAACAGAGGGCATGCATTAAAAACTGAAGGAAAAAACATATTGCAAGTTAGTTTAGTACTTCTAAAAGTAATCAGATGGCAGTTGCGATCACTTCCTAGTAAATGGAAAAACACTTATTACAAAATTACTTCAAAAGCGATTGATTACAAGTACTCTGACTACTTGAATGAGTGCCGTAAAAGTCTGGCCATCATCTCTATATATTTGAGCACAAAAGTGGCAATAGTGATTTCCGAAAGCACGTAGCGGCCAAGACTTGAGACAATTCAGAAGTAAATTAATGCGCTACATTACCTAAGGAGAGAGCGTAAAGTTGCGAAATTAGACTGGCACAAATTTTCCCCGTGCGTTGCTATTACTCGCAACGTTTCTAGAGCCTATATTACGACGATCATTGTCGCTGCACTTCAACTTCTGCCAGTCGCTGTGACCATAAGGTTTTATTGTCGAACCAGAATGCATTTGACCGATTGACTGCACTACTGACGCTTTATTCCTACCACTCTTCTTGGAGCAGACATCGAGGCTAAGGACCTCTACACAAAGACGGAGGATCCGAACCTCCAACCAGCGATAACCTCGTTGCCAGGTAAGCGAGGCCCAGAGAAAATTGATGGTACCAAACCAATGCGGACCACAAGTTCGTCTGCTCCTTTTGCGGGGGCTGTGGCGGTGACGTCAGAACGCCGAGCTCTGATTGGCTCCGACTGGACGGACAGTGGATAGACCTCAAAGCAAGCTGCCTCGAGGTCTACCCACTATCCTTTCATTCGGAGCCAATCAGAGCTCGGCGTCGTTCTGACGTCACCACAACCCCTGCAAAAGAAGCAGACGAACATACGCTTCGGCATACCATTTAGAAGGCACCGCCCGTGCGTGGCGTCGACGTTAGCGGACCCCCGACCGACCCGCCCCAAGCGGCAAACACGCTGAAGCTGGACGTGAGACGCCGCGCAAAGGGGCAGACGCGTCCGTCTTGGCGTTGCCGCGTGCTGTCATCGCACTCGTTGATGAAACGCTGTAGGACGTTCTGGCGGCGATGCGGAGGCAGGCTAGGCGGTGCTGTATGGATTCACTAGAGATGACGTTTTGGTGGAGCACATGCTCAGCTGACTTGACTTCTAAGTGGCATATTGGCCAAACAAGAGCAACGGAATATTTTGAGAGGTCAAATATAAAGAATAATTTGGACAAGATGTGGTGCCCGGTGAATCGGTTATACAATGCTGTACGATGCAACTGAGGTTATATGGTTGCACAGATTTAGTGAGGCTAGAATACGTTGGCTGGCACGTGACGTCATTGTACAACGTTGGTTTTCATTCCTACCTATTCTTGCCGGGAGAAAAAAACTTGACTGCATCTCCACGTGGTCGTGTGAATGATGTTGATTGGGGCGAAGCTCTGGTGGTGCTTGTCTGCGTAGACGCTGAGCCGCAGCATGCCGAGCCTTTCGTTCGTTTTCATCCATGTCAGAAAGAGAATGTGGTATGGAACGTGGTTATATACGGATTTGAGCATTTGACCGCAGCGCCCTCTCGTCTATAAACGTTGAGCCAATGCATGCAAAGTTTAACAAGACTATATACGCATTTGACCACAGTGCCCTCTCCTGTATAGACGTTGAGCGGCTACATGCAACGTTTCATCCATGATGTCCCCAGCTATTGAGTTACTACCACATCTCAAAGCCTGTACTCGTCCCGCAGTCGTGGCCGAGTGGTGAAGGCGCTGGACTAGAAATCCATTGGGGTCTCCCCGCACAAATTCCAATCCTGTCTACTGCGCAAAAAAAAAAAAAAATTCATCATTTTTTATTATTTTTTTTATTTTTTTATCTTTTTTATCTTTTTTTTTTTTGCCTTACACGAGCACGTGAGCCCGTGCTCACGTGCTCGTGAGCACGTTAGTTCACGAGCAGGAGTACGAGCACTGGACGCCAGACAGACGCCAGACAGATGGACGGACAGATGGACGGACGGACATAACTAGCCCCTAAGGAGCTTCGCCCCTAGAAATTCACTAAGCCGATAGAAACAGAGGGAGAGGAGATGCAAGCGTGCGAGGACGTCAGAGTGCCGAGCTCTGGTTTGAATAATAGTGAGTTTTAGTATTGCGTATCCGTCCAAACGCAAGCACTGGGTGTCTGCGTTAACGTTGCGTGTTCCCCAATGCGCGTGCGCGGAGCTTCAAACTGCGTCTTGAATTGGCGAATGGCGACGACGCGCATGCGCAGGCCGGAGCACGCAACGCTAACGCAAACGCAAACGCACAGCACTTGCGTTTGCTTCTATACGCAAGACTAAAACTCTCTAATTATTGGGTAGACGCAAAACTAGCCACCGTTGTTTGTGCTCAGTGTTCGAACGCGCTTGAACGCGGACGCCGAACGCCAGACACTAGCACTTGATGTTCAAATGAGTTCGAATAGTGAGGAGCGACAAAGCTTTGCGTTTACCCAATAATTATTCCAGCTAGAGCTCGGCGCTCTGGTGTACCCGCGTGCTCCCGTCTTCTTCTCTCCCACAGTTTTTACCTGGATACTCTGAGCATAGTTCTCGAGTGACTCTAGGAGCTAGAGCACTTGCTTAAGCCGCGTTACAGAGTGCAGGCAGTCTGGTGAACGTTTACGCCTTAGTTTTTACTACGCCGGCGCTACCAATGAGACTTTTTTAACCAACTATTATTTGATCATTGATAGGGTTCGGCGTCGAATAAAAAGTTTAATCCGATTAGTTGCCACCTTTTAATCGATTAATTAATCGAAATCAGTTTCGTTCTATTGCCAAAAAGCAAAACCAACTTTCTTCTTTTTTTTTTTGCCTTTGTTGAATATGTGAGAAAATATTCAATATACAGGTTTGATTCCGAATAAAACTCGATGTGTAGTTGAGAACAGTTCGAAGACACTCGCACTTGCAGATTATGACTTCAACTGCTTGAGGCAAAGATGTTCGTTGATAGTCTCCGTCAAGAACGACCTCTCTTGATTGTTCAAAAGAGTATCTGCTGCGCTGAACGAACGCTTGAACGGCGTTGAAGTGGTCGGGACGCGTGTAACCTTCTGCAACTGTCTGCAGTAGCAAAATCTCGCCCCTATACAGTTCAGTTTAGGTTGAAATTTCACTTAAAGTTGTCCTTTCATACAGGTGTACTGGTTCACGTGTGTGTGGTGAAAGCTTTGAATTTTTACTTTCTTTTCGTTTTGTCACATATTGACCAATTAACTGGTTAAAAATAATCACGATTAAAACATTAATTGATTAATCGGTAGGTTAATGGACCAATTGCCTATCCCTCATCCTTAACCAAGCAGACATTGAAAAATTACTTGAAAGGATACTACATTGGTGAAAAGAAAATTGTTTGGATTTCTGTAGCCTTCGCGACGCAAGTTTCCTATACGTATTAATGAACAAATTTTATAATTGCGTTATCATCAGTACCCACATGACAAGGAAAGGGAAGTGTGCTGCGTCTAGGGAGGAGGAGTAA
Organism: Ixodes ricinus; assembly: GCA_037355805.1. Lineage (NCBI taxonomy): Eukaryota > Metazoa > Arthropoda > Arachnida > Ixodida > Ixodidae > Ixodes > Ixodes ricinus. The sequence continues at coordinate 39,650 of JAZHYW010016921.1, read as the reverse complement.
TGAAGGACAAGGGCGAGAGGGAGGCGACGTCGCGGGGTGGAAGCCAATGCGCGCGCGGATGCTGCGGCGAGTCTGAACCTGCAGTGTGAGAAGCACGTATGCCTTGGTTGCTAGAAAAGGGAACGTGGACCAACTCTGGTCCAAGTAGGTGGCAGAAAAATGAATTGGAGATCCATTGATGGATCCTTATTGAACGCGTTTAGTATAACCCTTGGGAAACGCCACACCCGTCCCTTTTTGGGAAATACTAACACTGACCCCGTAACAAAGCCAAAAAGAGGAAGCAAGAAATAGAGAAAGCAAAAGAGAAAGGCAAAACAGAAAAGTGAAGGGGTCAGCGTTAGTGTTTCCTAAAAGGAACGTGTGTGGCGCTTCCAACGGGTCTTGCTAACTCATTCCCTAAGGATCCACCAACGGATATTTCATTATTTACTATTTTGTTTGACTTTGATTTACGCGTTCCAGATCGTACGTTCGCAAACAGGCGTCTTTTAGTGCTGGCTTTGACGATAACCTAACCGATAAAACCCGCTATTGCACGAAGTGCGTTATTTTTGCTACGAAAAAAAAAATATTGTCACTTTCTTTTGGCTGCTCTCTCTGTACATGCATTGCATTGTCGTCACGTCAGCGGCCACTATGGTGACATTGTTGCAGTTAGCGCGCACCTTCCGCAGCGCAAATGTTACGCCACAGAGTTTCGTTTTCTAGGCCAGAACAATTTGAAATGACCGCTACAGCGCGATGTAGTCACGCGCACATCACATATATAAAAACAATATTAATGCTTCAAAGTGTTATTTCTACACGACTTTTCTCAGCTGTATTTGTCGGCCCCATGGTCCATGGTGAAGAATTGGGTCACCAACCGAAAATGTTTAGAATTTTGTTTTGTAGTACTGGTCGCTGCCATGGCATTGTTGTACAATATGCGATGTATTGGTTCCCCATCAAGATGCAACGCCTTTGTTGCAGGCACTGCGAGGGTCAAGGGACTCTTCCCTGCTATTCGTAAGTTACTTCCCTTGTGAGAAAAGTATCAACAGATTGCACGATGTAATGAACAAATAACTTTTAAGGTGTTATCATCGTGGACAGGTTAAGAAACGTAAGGCGTTGCCAGTCCTGAGCATCTGATTATAGTTCCGCCGATTAATGAACCAAGTAGCTTAAGGGGGCACTGACACCCCAAAGGGCGTATTTTTTATTGTCTAAAACGATGCACGTTGTAGTCATAGACACAAAAAAAAAATCGCATCGCGAAAAAAAAAGTTTCTTACGCGCGCGCGCGCCTTTTTATTTTTGGCGTTTTCCTCTCCCGCTTTTCGCCTCCTCGCTTCTTTTGATTCGTGACGTCAAGAATCATGAAATTTAGAAGCTTTGTAGGCGACATTTCTATAACATTTAATAACGGCAATCGTAAAACATGTTTCTTAACGCAATTGCGAACGCACTACGGCCCTTCTTTTTGAAATACTACCAAAAATCGGAGTCCGTTGTGATGTCGCCTTCTGGATTTTTATCCTTCCTCGGAAAACATGGCGGCGCTCGACGCATGTAGCGGAGGGTGATCGGTGAGTCGGGGAATCGGACAAAGTGGTCTTTTTAGGTGCCCGACGACCTCTCAAACTTCGAAAAGGAAATCGTCAAACGGTCAAAACAACTGGGTTTGGTGTCTGTGTATCGTAGTTTCGGTTGTGACACCGCCGGGGCACCGTCGTCTGCTCGAAGCGATAGGCAGCACGGCACTCACGCAGGAAACCGGTTTCCTGGTACGGTGGTTCCCGCGACGCCGGCGCCCTGGCCCTACTCCCGCTCTCACCTCAACGCTTTCGGAGCGGAGGCGCGAAAGAAACTGGACTCTCAGGAGCCCTCAAATGTTGACGTCACTCCACTGGCGCGGATCGCGCGGGAACTTCAAATTCGTCATTTGGAAATTGTTTTTTTACTTCATAAATACTAACTTCCCAAGTTTCGAATTTTGAGGGTAATGTCCAGGCATCGTTTTCAATTTTTTCAAACAATAAAAAAAATAGGATTTTGATGTGTCAGTGTCCTTTTAAGATAAGGCACGCCTTGCGTTTTTGTAGTATGCCACTGACAGGGTATTTATGCTCGCCGGGTTTCCTATTTTAACTTTGTGGGGCTCTACTTCGATTCCCCAGGTCACCTGCCTCCGGATGAACGTGACACAGCAACGCATAGCTCTAGGCAGAAAAGGTTTATTCCACTCGCAATCTGCTGGGGGGTTTCGGGATCGGGCAAGGTCACCGGGAAGCCTGGGAGGGGTGCGCCGTCACTGTATGCTGCGTACAGTGACGAACTCCATTTTTGTGGCCCCACAAAAATTGCAATTACGTTTATATAAAAAAAATGCACAGATTACAGGAAGTACATGTACAGGTATAATCACACTTAGCCACAACAAGCAGTCTGTGGTTTTCCCGTCCTCTCATCGCCGACATAGCAGGTGCGCTTACAAATACGCCGCATGCGGGATGCAGTGAACTTGTTCTTCCAAACTGCACAACGTTTTGGAGTGCACTTTCTATGTGGGCGCTGGGGGACAGGAGAACCACAGACTGCTTGTTGTAGCTAAGTGTGATTAGGGGTGTACACGTCAATCTCAATATGGCGACGCAATGCAGGCTGGACGACGCGATGGTGGCGTACGGCGGACCAGCGTTGCGACGGGCATGGGGCCGCTACTCAGAACTGTCGTTCGTGCACTACCTGTGAGAATCGGCCCCGCCATCGCCGCGAATGGACGCGGAAACGGGACTGAGTTTCGTTTTCTTTTCTATGCGTGTTTGCCTTTGCACGTGTGCACCTGTGTCGGGGTGGACTGGCGGCGCTCGTGCGGGCTGGCGCAGGGGACGTTGGAGAAAGAAGACGAGGGGGACGGCACGTGGTGGAACGTTCTGTGAGCATTCGAAAATTAGCTTGGCTTGTAAATAGACGTGTTTTTTTTTCTTCCCTTTATCCGCGGAGTCCTGTCTGCTTTACTTTTCCTTCAGCGACCATCAGCTGCCTCCGTCGTCGGGTCCCGGCGCAATCACGAAGAAAGAACATCTTTACTGGCGCAGTCGACAGGATTGCGTCAGCGGACCCCGGCGGCGTGATCTTCACAACGGAATCGGCGGACAGCGACTTGACGCGGCACTGGTGGAGCCTTCTAAAGAGAAGACTGGACCACCGAGCTCCTTGAAGATTGGACCACCGAGCTACTTCGTGGTGATAGAGCTGCCTCGGACCAGATGCCGGCCCACTCCAGCGAGGAACGCCGGAGTCTACAGCTCGGACATCATTTTCGTGCCTGACTATTCTGAGCAGCGTGCTGCGTCTGTGATCCAGCGGCAGTCATTGACCTTACGGTAAGGTGATTCTTTGACGTGTGCCCGCCATGGATACAGACAGCGCAGAGCGGCAGATGCCGGTTCTAACGCCAGAGCAGAATAGGGGTCGGAATAGGGATGTTGACGGGCCAGGTGAATCGTCACCTTCGAGTCGATTAGTGGCAAACTCGCAGACACAAGGGGATGGGAACGGAGGATTCCGATCAGGCAGCTCAATCGAAAAGGAGATAGAACTAGTAAGGGAGAAAGAACGGCTGTTACGTCTCGAGCTAGAGCTAGAACATTTACGCTCAGAAAACCGAACGCGAGCCAGTGGAGGCGGCATGGAGTTCAAGCTCCGAGATGAAATTTTAAGCTTTTCAAGATTGCTGAAAGGAGTACTGACTTCCATGCCGTCGTCCGAAATATTAGTGCCGACCTGGTTTGATGGCGTAGAAAACGTCTTCGAGACATATGAAGTCCCGGAGCGGCTTAGAGGATATCTTGTGAGACCTTATTTCACGGAGAGCATGCGTGCTCTAGTGAATAGGCTGAACGTGGGTGAGAACAGTGGGTATGGTGCGGTCAAAGAACGGGTCTTGTTAGAGCTCGGACTGTCCCGAGCTGAAGTCTGGAGGCCCTTTATTGAAACCACCACTTCTCTCAAGGAAAAACACAAGAACCCAAGGCAGGGCATCCTACCTGAAACTTCTCGGGTGAAGTGTTTTAAATGCAAGGAATTGGGGCACCTTTCCCGGGAATGTCCCCGGAAGAAGACACCAGACGAAAAACTTCTGTTTCACAAGAAAAGAGTAGACGCCGAGAATGTCACTGTGGAGAAAGACTCCAGTCGTGAGCCCGACAAGGTGACGACCGATGTGGGCAAGACCGACGGTAACAACTTGGACCACCAAAGTCAGAAGAGGCCGCAGCCATCGGTCCTCGAGGTGCCTCACATTTTGTTACAGGCCGACGACACGAAGCGGTTGTCGAAGAACAGTCGCAGCTGCGTGTCTGTGCAGGCGGACGTTGACGACAGAAAAGAGCTGAACGTCTCGCGTGCCTGGAGGACGTCCCAGCGAGCCGAGGATGACCACGACGAGCAGGTGAAACGTCGACGACGAAAGGCCGTACCCTTTGCCTCGGCAGCAGGCGTCCCGGCGATCTGAGGACGACCCATGTGTGAACTTCGACAACGTCGAGGCCGGTCCCGACATCTTACCTGGGTTGCACAAGTTCTGGCAAGCCAATGACGACCACGTTAAGAACATGGGCGTCGGTTACAAGGAAGAACCGAGGGTATCTCCTGGGAGGCGGACGTTCCGGCAAGCCGAGGACGACGACGGCGAGAACGTGGACGATGACGAAGGACCGCACTTATCGCCTGGGCGGCAGGCGTTTTGGCGAGCCGAGGACGACGACGGCGAGAACGTGGACGGCGACGAAGGACCGAACTTATCGCCTGGGCGGCAGGCGTTTCGGCGAGCGGAGGATGACCACGACGAGAACGTGAACGTCGACGACGAGAAAGAACTCAATGTCTTGCTTTGGTGGCAGACGTTCTGGCAAGCTGATGACGACCACGGCAAGGACGCGGGTGTCGACAAGAAGTCGGACATCTTGTTAGGGCGGCTGACGTCACAGCGGGCTGGTGAAGATGTCAGGGAAAGCGGGGATAGCACTAAGGACGCCATCTTCGAGATGAACTCGTCTCAGAATATAGCTAGGGACGCCGATGAAGACTCGACCACCTGCCAGCCGGCCACGTGTGAGAGAGCTGGGAGTGCAGAAGACGTCGACAACGGCGACCGCCTGCGAGGCCCATTCCTGATTCGTAAGTCAGGACAGAGTATAAACTGTCGTCGCTCTTGCGCGGGGAGGTTCCGGAACCAGCTGTACACCGTCCGATTCAAGCCCCGTCGAAATCTGGATGGCTTGAATAACCTGACGGCAAAGAGACCGAGGCTAGGAGGCTAGATGATGCGCTAGTCTAGGCGCGAGATTTGTCACTGCTTTGAAGCCTTGGCGGGCACAGTAAGAATCACTTTACTAGCGTGTGATTGGCATATTGGTGTAAATTTCTTTTATAGTTTGGATTCTTACGGGTTGAGTCACAAACTCTGCGCAAGGTGTGACTGATATGCGTACGCGTTTAAGTTTAGTTGTTATATATTATTTTTGACATTTCGGGTCTAAAAAATATACTTAGTCGGGAGGTGTGAGAATCGGCCCCGCCATCGCCGCGAATGGACGCGGAAACGGGACTGAGTTTCGTTTTCTTTTCTATGCGTGTTTGCCTTTGCACGTGTGCACCTGTGTCGGGGTGGACTGGCGGCGCTCGTGCGGGCTGGCGCAGGGGACGTTGGAGAAAGAAGACGAGGGGGACGGCACGTGGTGGAACGTTCTGTGAGCATTCGAAAATTAGCTTGGCTTGTAAATAGACGTGTTTTTTTTTCTTCCCTTTATCCGCGGAGTCCTGTCTGCTTTACTTTTCCTTCAGCGACCATCAGCTGCCTCCGTCGTCGGGTCCCGGCGCAATCACGAAGAAAGAACATCTTTACTGTACCGTCCACTCGACCTTCATGCGCAGAACATCAAGCAGGAAGGGATTGGAGTTCGAAACAATCGCACGACAAAGCGCGCACGCAACTTTGTCGTTGTCGTTGTTTGCTGCACACTCCAGAAAAGCGGAAAAACAAAAAAAGCGCGGTCGGATTTGGACACGTGACTTCCGGCCATGAGCTTCCGTGCTCGTGCTTTGGTTTAGAGCAGTTAAGTTTTTTTATGCTTTAATAAAATACACATGACTCTGTAGGAAAATATTGATTGGGTAATCTCCTGACACCATATTAAATGGCCTGGCAAAAAATAAATTGGGAGAGGGGGTGTCAGTGTTTTTTTCTTAAGTTTTCAGGAACAATGTGAGCAAAATACTTGAATCCAATCACACTGAGCCACTTACTAACAGCCGTTCATTTCATTGAGGTCTGTTGTATCGCACAATCACTTTAGCGGGCTGCATAAATTGCTCTCTTGAACCTTTTGAATTTGGGGTTGTGCAGTTACATATTGAATATAAGGGGGTTCATGAAAGATTGGTGAAGAAACATAAATAAATTTATCGTTTCTTTATTTCGAATTTCTTGAAACAAAATGACCATACTGATGAAAAAAATGTTTTGTATCTGCGTGTTAGGTTCCGAGCTACCGGATGATGATGAGACGTCGGAAACCAGCGATGGTAAGCTACACGAATCGTGCCATTTTAATTCTCAATATTTCTTAAAGTTTGTAAGAGTTTTAAATTGTGTACGGCGAACTCTCGGCCGGAGATATCAAGAACATTAAATTCTACCCAAACGAGTGCACTGGTCTACATTTTACAACCACATGCCCTAAATGGTGTAAAATAAACGTTCTTCCATGGATTTGCACATATGATTACAACCTTGCAGCGCATTTGTACCTAGTTACGTTCCCTTTTTATTTGGAAACTATTGTGGATTCTGAATAGATCCCCTTTCGTTTTTGGAGGGTGTAAGATGGGTGTTGAATGGACGCTGCAGTACAGTGGGACGAAACAACAACATGCCGTTTTTGAACAGATTTATGGGAGGTTGCTTTAATGACTATGCCGAATAATTGCTTTTATCAAAGCGGAGCATATACGAGGGGCGTTCATAAAGTTCGTATCATTGTCACGAAGGAATAGAGATTCAGCAATCAAACTCGAGTATGAGTTGAGACTTTCTCTACATGTTCGCCACCAAACGTGACCCACTTTTGCCAGCGATGGACCACATGCCGGAGGCCATTGTTATAGAACTGCTCGTTTTGAGTGTTGAGGAATCGCTCCCCTTCAGCAATCACTTGGTCGTCGTCCTTGAAATGCTTTCCTCATGTTTGGCCACACTGGAAGCGTCAGTGCCATTTAACCGCAGTTACAAAAACTTGGACTTTGTTCCAGAACAACGCTCCCAGATTGGAATGAATATCCTTGGCATTGCTTCCCTCCAAATAGAAAAAAACGGATCACAGCATGTGCTTGGCACCGGCGGATGGTGCCATTTTGATTTCGACTCCCTAGCGGCGTTCCGCGCTACTATAGCACGCGATGTGTACACAGTGCGGAAACTAGAGGGACGAGAGCTCATGTTCATGCCTGTTTTGTTCCGCTTTTTAAATGTTTTGTGCCGATAATACGAACTTTATGAACGCCCATCGTACGCTTGCTCTACCGATGATTGGGTCTTCGCGTCCGCTGCGGAGGCTGACGTCGCTTCCCGGTGGGATTTCCGCCCATCTTTTGCGTGTAGTTTCGGTATCTCATTCTCACGAGCGCCTAAATAGGCCAGAGATAATCGAGGTGCAGAATTTAGTTGTCGAAATTAAATTACAAACAACTACGGCATATATTGACGACGGCCAACAGATCTCCAATTAGAATGTACGAGTAGTTGAGGCAAATATATTATTAATCAATGGATTTGGGGAAAACAATTGTGCTCGCTAGTTATCACTTATCACGTATTTTGATGTCCACTGTGGTTCATAACCTTATCCCAAAGGAATAAATTTATTTCTTGAATTTCAAGCACTCCCTTTCTCCTCTTTTTTATCCTCAGTCGCTTGCCAAATGCCCCGTTGAATTCCCTCTGGCCAGGCACAGTAATACCGCTGCCAGACGGGCAAACTTGGTGCTTGTCAATCGATTGTACTTTAACGTATTGAATGTCACTTCGAGTGTTTCGGTGCTACGCGAGAAAAATTTGTGACATTCGCGCATGATGTCAATAACGATGGGTAACGTGCTATTAGACACGTAAAATGTTAAAGTAAAAGCATAAATGTCTCGGCACATTTGGTCTATACAACAATGACACGTTACAAAACAACGTTACATTAGTGAACGATCTTAACGCCAAATGGATGGTTCTGATCGATCATATCAAGCCAAGATAAAGAAGAAGAAAATCCAACCTTGGCATTCCGCTTCTTCCCGAGAAGGTCTACGAGCGAGGCCCTGACATTGCCTTATTAGATCATGATTATCGTATTGTTTCTTACAGCTACATGCTCAAACAAATGGAGGCTCCATCCTCTTCTGCTAACTAAGATAACATTGAGAATGCCTGACTTTGTCGTCCTATTTTATCAATTCACCGCCGTGCTAATCTTGGTACAGACCAGCGAAAACTGGGAGGTTAATACCCGTGCCACACGGGCAACTCGAATGGCATTTACAACGAATGGCATTTGTGTGATCGGCGAATCAGCTCGCAATCTGTCGCGCGTGGAATGCGCTACGCCCGGAGTGTCGCTCAAATGCCACTCGTTGTAAATGGCATTCGAGTTGCCCGTGTTGCACGGGTATAAGTCCACCGCACTATTGTTTTGCAATGACTCCCTTTTTGTCCTCTTTCGAATTTCTAAATCTTTTTATAACGAAATTTACGCCACGTTTTTGGTTTCTGTGTTTCGCTTTGCTGTTGAAAATCTGCTATCAAGGCCAAGCCCTCGATCGACTGAAGTGAGTTTGTCAAACTCACTTGAAGCCAAATGTTTTCATTAGGAACGAGCCGTGTGGCACACTACTCAAATGACACTAAAGGCGAAATGCACTTGGTTGAGGTGCACTAAATTAGCCCATCTGACAGGGGTATAAGCTTTATAAATAAAGGGTAAACGCCAAACAATCCCTAAAAGAAGGTAGGGTCCCAACGTTTCGGAGCCGGCTCGGCACCTTCTTCAGAGGGGCTATTTTAAAGAGAAGCAGCTCCTTTCTTTTTCTACGTGGCACCAAAACGTTGGGACCCTACCTACTTTTAGGGATTGTTCTGCGTTTGCCCTTTATTTGTTTAACCTAACCAGGCAGACGTATGCCGAAATGTTCACCTTCACGCGTATCAGCTTTAATAATGCAGGTGATAGAGACAAAGACCTCTGGCCTGCCTCTTTTATTCTCCTATCAAAAAATTAATATTCATGGATATGTCGGCACTATCTTTCCGGCGCCAACCTCCTATGTCATATGACGTTTTCTACGCACCAGTTGCCTGACTTTTTTTCCGAGTTCTGCTTACTCTCACCGCTCGTGTCGGACTTGATGTCTTTCAGAAGCGGCGACAGAGGACGAATCCAGAGGGGTCATGGACTCCCCGCAAGACTACGTGGCCGAAATCCTCGAGAACCGTCCTGCTGTGGCGCTGCAGACGCAGCTCAAAGGTTTGAGGACTCATCCGATGAATTATTAGCAAACAAACCGCTACAGATACCTTTCCGGTGGTATGTCTCAGCCCAAAGAAACAAAACCCATCAAACATTCAAACATCTAGCACCGTGTACTCAATGATACAGAGAAAAGAAAAAAATATCCATATCACTAAGTTTATGTTAAAGAAATACATAAACAATTCAATTGCATATGACAATATATATATATATATATATATATATATATTGTCATATGCATGTCAGAGATCCGTATTGCGGAGTTGCTATGCTAAGAGTTTATTGTATGTATTACGACAGTTCTCGCCGAGAGGCTCGGCTTCGTCAGGAGATCATACATGTGAGGGCATCAGATTGCGCAGAGCAGTAAGCGGCCATTGGGGCGAGAAGGACGTGACGTCAGGAAAAATAAAGGTAAAAAGACATATGAGAAAAGCAAACATATTAAAACAAAAACAAACGCCCCCCCCCCCCCCAAAAAAAAAAAAAGGTTTGGTTTCAGCGCGCTTTTACGGTAGGGCGGCGAGTTTCACAGCTAAAGAAGCGTATATGAAACTGCCAACACTGCGGTGGGTACATATATATATATATATATATATATATATATATATATATATATATAATCTTCCATTTGAGTTAGAAGAGGAAGCATGGAGCATTTACCAACATAATACAGTCTCACTGAATTTAAAAACCAAGTGGGCACACGCAAGTTTACGGTGAGTACTACACCTTGGCATGACACTTTGCCATTCCAAAGCTTATGCAAAAATTAAAAAAAAAGAAAACATTAATATTTTTTAGTTTACTGGGGTTGGGTGATTGAACCATAAACCTACCGATTAATTGATAATTGGTTTAGACAATTGATTTTTTTTTACCGGTTGATAACTAAAACTTTGACGAACCAAAAGGAAGTAAACATTACACGTTTTCACTACACGGACGTTCGATGAGTACACCTGTACGGAGGCAAAGTTTATATGAAATTTTAGCTTAAAGTAAACTGTAGGGGCGAGATTTGTAACTCCAGATAACTGCAGAGAGTTACACGTGTTCCGGCCACTTCAACGCCGTTCGAGTGTCCGTTCAGTGCAGCAAAGACTATTGTGAACAATCAAAGGAGGTCGCTCTTGCCGGAGAACATCAACGACCCCCTTTGCCTCATCCAGCTGAAGTAATAATTTGTGAGTGAGTGTTTCTTTGAACTGTTCTCAACCACACATCGAGGTTGATTCGGTATCAAAATTGTATATTGCGTCTTTTGTCCCATATTTAACAAAGGCAAACTTTTTGTATCTTTTTATTTATTCTGTATGGAAATGAATGAGACCGAATGATCGATCAATTCAATTAATCGATTAATCAATTTAAAGGGTGGGGTTAAACGTTTTAATCGACCCCAGCCTTATAAATTACGTCCCCATCTAGTTTGCTTAGCATCCAGTTAATAACGTCCTAATTAACTGTTCTTTCTGAGGTATCAATATTTGTAAATTAAAAAACAAATACAAAAAGTTTTAGTTTTTTACTTTGCTAGAAAGGTTTCCAGCCTTTCCACCAGACCCCATAAGCACCTTTCCGACCTCAAGTCGGCAAGCCAGAGTGGAAAGGCTGGAAAGGTTGCCGCCGTCGCTCATAGATGGCGGTAGCTGTCCGGAGTTTTGTGTCGACATTTGTTAGCCCGCCGACACGATACTGGGGGAACTAGCCCTTAACAGCTCCGCTGTAAAAAACGTGTACGGACGCTTTCAATGCGTCTTGATTTTGAATACTTAACTGCTTTCTAGGCAGTAGGTGCTTTCTCTCATGTGCCGCTCAAACTAACCACACTGAACAAACCTGCCACACCGGATACGTATACTTAAAAGCCGCATTGAGATTTACCAGTGGCAGCAGTCGCACGATGGACTTGCGAATGAGACTGGCGACCACCGATGTTCATCCTGAGTGCGCGATCGGCGAGTCGCTGCCTCCGAACCGCTTCTCGAAAACTCTCGCGAGCCGTCGTAAAATCCCACCTGTTCCCGTCCCATCACAGGTACATGTTTGGCTGCTTTAACGTTTTCGATGTCGCACAGGTAGACAGATTCGTCTCTGTGGTCTCGACTATAGCTCTTGCCCCATGAAAGAAAAAATAGCGCAATCTCTACATCGACATTAGTTCCATCGAGCTCGCGTGTTGTACATTACACGGCGCCTGGAACGCGGCTTCGACTGGTGTATTTACCGTTCTAACCTGCGCATGCATCAAGAGCGGTCGTGTAGTTGCAGCCAGACTTGTACACGTTACTGAAAAATAGTAAGGAATTACATTTACAATTACTCAAGGCAAAATTGTAATTTATTACAATTACAATTACCCTCACATAAAAGTAACTGACCGTTACCGCAAAAAGTAATCCGTTACTTTCGTGGCGTTACTTTCAACATTATTGTCCTCAAGTAAGAAAAAAAGGGAAGAGAGTTATTCAAGTTCTTATTGTTGCAACCTGTTCCATTTAATGACCTTGAGTATTTTGAGCAACAACTGACTCTCGAAAGCCTCGTCAGACATTTTGCGTTATTTCTTACTCAATATGTCGACTGCTACGCTGAACACCCTCTGAACTGAGGCACTGGATGGGAGTGCCATATTGTTCCTCACGAATGCTTCATGCTCTGCAATAAGCTTTTTCAGCGAAGCAACGGAAGTACTATTTACCTCGAAGATAGAGCAAAGCTTCCTCGTTGCAGCCGTTGCCGCGAAGCTCTGGAAGTCATCATACATCTAGCCAAAACTAGAATAAGTATTGATTTATGTCCAACTTACTATACCGACATATATTGCCAGACAATAGCAAAACATATAGTTGTAACAGTAAGGTTATAATTAAATAATAAATAAGGTTTGGCTCGATATTCTTCTTCCTTTGGTTCTGAACAGGTCGAGCCTCGGTTGAGACGTTGGTGAATAAAAAAAAAGTTTCCAGTATATAAATATAAGTAATAAAAAAAGGACACTCATAACAACAATTAGAGATGTCGGTTAAAACAAGGAAATGTAAACGCACGTTTGCCGTGTGTACCTTTCTTGGTGCCGTTCAAAACGCATGGAGCACGAACCGACTGCAGTTTACTCCGGTGTTCTCCAGGTAGACGACCGCTGATGCCACGGGCAGCGAAGGGCAGAGTACTAAGTAAGCCGTGCTATGGCCCCACTCACGACTCACGAGTTTCACTCTCTCCTCAAGCCCAGAATATCAAGTCTACGTCAGCCACCATTATGTTTTATTTGTAAAGAATATCTGTTTGAGATAAGATGCGTCCTGCTGGGGTAAAAACAGGAAGAAGAAGAAAGGAAGGACTGTTACCATTTTCCAAGTGCTCGCAAAAAGCTGACTCACAAAAAGGGTGACTGAGATGGAGATAACCTGGCTGGAATTCACAAATAAAGCGGGCCAACCCTAGAAGTTCGACTACAAAAAAGTAGGTAGCTTTTAAAACAGGGTAAAATAATGTGAAAGAAACAGAAAAAAAAATACATCCTGGTTTATAAGAGAAGATGATAAGTGTGCAGCAACGAACGAGGATGCTTGTGGCAATGACACCTTCACGTATTATCGCATCTCTTTTAGTGGATTTTAGGGTAAACGGAGCGTTGTCTCGTGTTGTGACATTATGAAAATGGTCGTAGTCACTATAACCGAGAAGGACATCGTTAATTCTTGTCTGTGCACTTACCACCTCGAGCTTCTCGAAGAGGCACACAATCACTTGGTGTCCTCCTCTCCCCGTCTTCGATCGCAAAGAAAAAAACAAAGGGACTAAAAAAGCGGATATAACTTGCCCCCCCCCCCCCTCTTCTCCCCTTCTTTTTTTTGTGTAGAAATGTTTATTTGGATTTTTTGACATTGTTATTAGGGTCTAAAAAAATAGATTCAGGGGCTTGGTGTTGCAAACAAAGGCTTCGCGAAACTGAAGAGTGCCAAGCCTCCCTTTGCGCTGGTCCATTCGCGCGACAGTGTCACTGCGCTCGACTTCACCAAAATAAAAACAACCCTTTCTTTAAAGGAAGGAGAAGGGGGGGGGTCGGTCCTGAAAAAAAAATGTAACGGATTACAAGGAATCCGTTACGTAAAAAATGTAAGGGAATTACTTTAAAATTACTCCAGGAAATATGTAATTATTCCGTTACAAAATTACTGATAAATGTAAGGGATTACAAGTAATTCCGTTACTTGTAACGGATTACGTACAAGTCTGGTTGCAGCAAGATGCGTCACAGGAACCGCCGCGTCATGCTGCCAGATGTCGAGGTCCTAGCGGTGCTCGTTGAAATGCTGGCGAAAACAGGCGAGCGGACGCAAGGGTCGCTATAATCGCGGCGTCTCATCTCGTGTCCCCTTTGGTTTCAATCGACTGTCCGGCTGCAGGACAACCTGCAGCATAAACGGACTTCGACCACCGCTAATGTCGCACCACGAGGTTTGCGACAGGCGGCAGCGTGGCACATTTATGACGCCATCCCTTTAGAAAGGGTACTCTTTCATTGCGTCGATTTCTGTCTCCGCGGAGTTTCCTGTCAGATACCGCAAACATGCTTCGCTACATCGACTGTATCTCCGCATCCGCAACAAGACAAAAAGCCGGCTGAAAAAAAAAAATCTGTCAGAGAGAGATTGTATGATTCCGGTAGCTTTTCGACTGCGACTTCTCTTGGTGACAAAAAACCTGTTGCTCAACTGCTGCAACTTGTAACTGAACGCGCCTCAAGCAATCCGAAATAGACCCCTGCCCTTCGGTGACGTTTTCATGACGTCGATAGGTCAGCCTGCCGACGTCGACATAATTGTTCGACGACTTTGAACACGGCGCGGAGGATATTGCTTATACGATATTACCTTGGCCTGTTATAGAACGAGCAGAGAATTACCGAAAGGGACCTCAATGAGGCGGCACTTGAGTGTGAATGGGATATTTAATTAACCGGTCATGAAGCCAGGTGCAGGTCGATTATTCATACTCCTGTCCTGAAGTAAGACCCTAATCAGCATGTTTTCTTTTACATAAACAAAAACGCAAACCAAAATGTGTTAGCTCCTTACTCGAATAAATTCCAGATTGAATTTCTGAAGAATAATTGCATGGGGTGTCCCTTAATTTCTCTTCTCTTTTGCAGATTCGGCTGGTGTTCCTGAAATTGTTGACCTGGATACTCTCTCTTCCAACGAGACAGCCGATCCAATGAATAATAACAGCGATTACTACTAGCTGGTTGCCTCTGTTGCGCGCAATGTTGCTCCAGCTGACGCTGGAGTCCATTGTTAGCTGAGCAGACTCTCTTGTCTTAACACGTTTTTCTACAGGACTTTGTTTTTCGATTTTCTGAATTCATTTATCACACATCGCATAGTGAATTTGCAGTGTCGCTGATGATAAAACATGTTTCTTTTGTTAGATAATTTTTTAAACAAGCTTTCCTCAACCCCAATAATCGTAATCGCTGTTACTGCGACTGTAAAATAATTATGCATTAAAAATATCTAAACGATCAAAGCTGCAACGGCATACGCGTTTTTTATGATTATGCTGAAATGAAATTATGGAAACTTTGCATGCACTTTTGAATGAGGATTATTATATATATGAGTGATATACCGCTGTCAGAACGGCGCGTTAAAAGCATTCTAAACGCAAGTACGATAAAAATAAAAATAAAACCTTAGATTGTACACACAAGAAAGTTGCCTCTTTCTGACGATTTACAAAGGCTTGGCTATCGGCGCTAGTAACGACTAGCTCCTACGTCAGGGGTCTAGATTGTCGTGGGATCTTTTGTGCGAATGAAAATTACGATTTGAAAATGTCGCTCTGAGCTTTGGGTAGAGTGCGAGGAAGCTCGCTCGATATCGTTTTGCTCTCGCGGACAGTTTTAACATTTCTGGAGGACGAAAAAAAACAAGCAATTCTGTTATTTCAAACAAAAATTTAAAGAACTGGACAACAATGATTTTGAGTGGCTAGATAGCTCAAGTGCCGTTACCACGAAGCATTGGCTGTACTCCGTTTACCCTTAAGCTTAGACTGGAAGCTCCGCCTTCAGCGCGAGCTTTCTGCCCTTGTTACCGCAAGTGTGAGCGCGCAGGCACGCGCAGCCAAACCACCGCGGAAGTCAGCGAGCTGGCGCGGAGCTTCTAGTCTCAGCTTAAGGGTGAACGGAGTGCAGTTTGACCGTAGGCCTCGAACCCCACTGTGAAACCCTTCAGACCAGTGAAAAAAACGTGATTTCTGCAGGCTGGTGCCCTGGTTCGGTAAATGTCAGTGCTGGAGAATCCAGAGGTCCTGAGATAAATCCTCAACCCTGCCCGTTTAAACCTGGACGAGAGCCGTACCGACCTGTTGTGTATCACTATACACCTGTCCATAAAAGCGTATGAGGGCGCGTTCATTGCTGTGTTTGTGTGTTATGCACGCGCACTTTCTGGCTGACCAATAGACCTTTCGCTAAATTACCCAAGCATCAAAGAGAATGTTGGGAACGTAGGTACACGCGCTGCATGTGCTCGCCTTCCCTATAGAAAAGATTCGAAGTATATATATTTTCCCAACATAAAGCGTCCGTGGAAAGTTCGTACGAAGGGCCATTTGTTTTAAATTTTACTTTCTAACAATTAGAGCTGAAGACGTCAGCTCTAATGTATCTTATTATATATATAAGATATCTACTTCGAGATGACACAGTGAGATGGCGCCACCGGCCATTGCGCGACTCGACTGGACCGTTACGCGTAGCATGGCCAGCGAGATTTTTCTCGCGTTCTCCTCCGGCCTTTCCAAAAGCTCCACTGCACAGCAGAAATAGTGAGCCGAGTCAGTTCACTAGATCACAGCATGCGGTGCTCAGAGCCGAACCAGAAACGGAAACAAAATCGCCTTAATGCACTGCTGTCAAGAGTAAGTCCGCTGCATAAAGCTTGCGTCTTCATTGTTCTCATCATCAGAATAGAGAAAGGTAAGTCGATATCTCTTGATTGGTAATTTATATTCGCGGCTCCGGTCTTTGCGCTGTTTCGCTATATGATACCTAAGAATGCAACATCAGATGAAGAGGCAGCCAGCTGGGCGTATTCACTTCATATGGCGGGCGTTGATGCCACGACGACGCCAAACTATTTCGTGCCCCTCCAGTAGACTTCCGGTAGTGCATTTATTTATTCTTCAGCAATGCACAGCGGTCGGGTTATAATAATTTCCTTTAGAGATGTTTCTGTAATATGTTTGTAAGTACATTATTGCAATGTAGAAAGTAGAATAAATAACAAAAGGATGCGGAACACGATGATAAGGTAAGGAACACAAAGATAAGGGTGGTCGCGCTGCGAGGTTAAAGCTCGGCCACAAGCTGGTAGACTTTAGAGTCCGCGTTCGCGAAGACTGCCGCCCTGTCAACACCTGCGCCAACCCTGGAGCCCCACCACAGGGGTGCTGGACTTCCTGCGTCACCGGAAATTTGGGCGGCTCGTCTGCAAGCCGTGCACGCCGGTCTTAGGCGCCCGGCGTGGCGCTCCCCACGCCAGGTGCTTAAGACAGGCCTGCTAGAAGTCCGCAGTCTATGGCGGTCCCACGAAGAGTCACCGTAGCGAAGACCGCTAGAAGCCTAACGCTCTTCACCCTTTTCAACCGCAACATCAACCCCTCGCCCTCGTCCACAAGCTCCATTCAAACGATCATCACCATTTTATTTTAAAAATTCATCTGTGAAATACCATCTCATCATCGTTGGACGTGGCGCCGCGGGCCTTCACGGTATGGGCGACTTGCCTCTCTGCGGCGCCGCGGTTTTCCTGATCCGAAATAAATCAACTATCATTATAACTATTTAGTGCGAATCGTTACTTTGACTCGCCTTCCTGATTTTGATTGACTCGCCTTCTTGTCCTTTACTGAAATGATTAGACGCGCAGTTTGTTTGAAAACAATATCGTTGGCATTTTTTGCGCCGACGCCAACGCCGACGCCGCTCAACCCAGGCAACGCGTGTCTAATGGCCCGTTTACGCTGGAGGAGGGATCCGCAAACGCGAGGCGGTTCGGGTCATTTCCAGCCGCAAAAGCGGCTGGAGCGGCGCGGTTTGGGGCGCGTTTCCGGGATCGGTCCGAGACCGAATTTTCAGAACCGCTTTCGGCGACCGCGGAGCGGTTCCCGAAAGTGGGCCCAGCAGGAACTTCGATGCTGCGCGTGAGCGTTTGGTGCGACGTCACGCTAGCATCACACAGTCCCAAGATGGCGACCCTTGACACCACCGGTGCAGCGGAGTCGACGAGAAAGAAGAGAAAGCATCCGGTGAAGACCGAGGGTCCTGTTGGACCTCCGTTTTCATCAGCGCAGAACTTCGCAAAGTTATTGCAATTTACAATTTTGGTTCTCACTGTGTTTTTCAAACTGAAAGTCTCTACTGGCAACAAACGAAAAAGTGACGTCAGTGGAAGGCGTGGGTTCACCTCTTGGACTGTAGAATTGTTCCCAACTGATTGGAAGCAGCTTCATGGTGTCAAATGAATGCTTTGAAGCTCGCTCCAGTCCCCGCGCTCCAGCACGGAACAAATGATCGGCATATTATATTTTTTAGACTGCTTGCTCGACTGGCAAGCCTGCCCGCCACTGACGTCACGGCACTGAAAAGTGCGGGTATATTTGAATGTTGGGTTTTGCACCATTTTCATTTGCCAATTACGCAATAACTATTATGAATTTCGCGATACTAAATAGCATACCGGAAAGGGTAAAGCCCGGGGAGTCAGAAAATATACTTCGTTGAGGTAGCTCAAAAAATCGCCGGAGTACCCCTTTAAGAAAAATGTGCGTGTCTCCCTCTCGTCGTATGCTTATTGGTCGCATGCCTTCGCACATATTATTCCGTTCTGCAAAGTAGTTCCGATAAAAGATAGCTCTCTGCGAAGCTAGCGTTATTTAAGCTAAGATAAATTTGTTATTCTCAGTAGGGTAAATAATATACATCCTTAGTAGGCGTGTATTCACGTAATTCAACGCCTCACAAGATCTGAGGATCGATGTTCGTAGCCAGCCGGCCAGCCGCTCTCGCTCGCCTTCCAAAATGGCGACTCCAACAACTCTGGCTGATCGGTCTGTATTGTCAGCACTCTTTCCTGAAGACGTTTCCCTTCGGGCGTACTACAAACGTCACACAAGTGGAAATGTCCTGCCGAGCCAGACAAGGCAGTGTGTTTTGAACGTTTATTCTTGGATGCGGCGGCAGTACCAAGAAAAAAATGTGGTGGAAGTCGTCAACCTGACTGCCGCCGCAACGGGGATCAGTGTTAGCTCGGTCTACGAGATCAAGCGTGGCTTCAAACGTGCCAACGGAGCTGTGAAATCTCCTTCAAAGAAGCGCCCGAAATTCGCTGAGAAAAGAAAGAGGATTTCAAATCACGACGCGTGCACGTTGACGGCCGTGAGAAGCTGCCTGAACAATTTCTTTCGTCGTGGGGAGATCCCAACGTTGAAGAAAATCGCCGCTCGTCTCCAAGAAGACGACGTGCTGCCGTCTTGTTCTGGGACTACCCTGTATCGCCTGCTGAAGGACTTGGGTTTCGAGAAACAAAAATGGAATCGCAACTCCTTCCTAATTGAGAGAGAGGACATCGTCGAGTGGAGGCGGCGGTATTTGAGGGCAATCGGAAAGCACAGAGCCCAGAACCGCAAGATCTACTTCAAGGACGAGACTTCGGTGAACGCCGGCCTCACCATTGACAAGGTGTGGACTCACAGCACCATAAAGTCAGCAAGGCAAGCCTTCATGTCTGGACTGACGACCGGGCTAAAGGCTCCTTCTGGAAAAGGTGAAAGAGTGATTGTCGCCCACGCAGGTAGTGTCACTGGCTTCGTGTCCGGCTGCCTGGACGTGTTCCGTGAGAAGAAAAAGGGGGACTACCACGATGAACAGGACTTGAACAGGTTTGAAGCATGAAGCAGGCTCCTACCGTACCATTGCGAACTAAATCCCATAGAGTTGATATAGGCACGAGTCAAGCAGGAGGTCGCCTCCAAGAACATCACATTCAAGCCCAACGACGCTGAGCGGCTATTGAGGGAAGCAGTGGACAACGTAACAGCCGTCCAACATCCACCATGCTGTTTCAGATTATAATCGGGATTCTTACCGCCATCCACACACAGGGCCACTTTGGCAACAAGCAGAAGCTTTGATGAGATCTGGAAGAACGTATCTCACATCAACGACGCTGTTACTGCTTATAATCAGGATTTGTACCACCATCCCCACACCACGGAACTTAAGAGAACAGAATTAAGGAATAAAAAGTGAAATTCACCGCAACACACAAGGAAACCGATTGCCCACTCAATATATACATGTGAACGTCAACGTAATAACGTAAACAAAGGTATATTAGGACAGAATAAACTATGCAAACTTACGTTCGTGGCTGGTAGCAGATCTGATCAATCCCAGTTCATCAAGTTTGCGCTGATGTCGATGATGTCAGCTAATCTTTTTGCTTTAGCGCTCCTTGGTTGCCGATAAAGACTGTAAATACGCGAAAACTGGCAGACATTGATTTTTTTTCTTATGGTGTTTTTAGAAAACCGACGGTATAAACAAGGTTAGATATACAAAGATATGTTTATTGAAAACAGTTTAAAGAAGCGATGCAAAATTGTGCACAGCATAAGCATGTTTATCAGAAACAAACGCTATTTAACGAGGTATGTTCTAGCTTTTTGCCACTAGAGGATGCTGCAGTGCTAAATTCGTTTTGGTTTCGGTCTCTAATTGTGGATCGCACCACCTCCCGACGGAGAGTGGTGAAGTCTACGCGATATCGCGCCATTTCATTGGTGGAAACCCAGAACACTCCGCCACCGGCCGGACTTGTTTTACTTCGGTTCTTAAGGTGAAAACGAGTATAGAGCGCAGCTCTTAAGAAGGAGGAGGGAGGGGGTACGGACGGGAGGGTATGCCCTCCTGCTCCTCCTTCCCCCCCCCTCCTCCTTTCCTCCTCCTCCCGGCCTGCCGCTCAATTTGTTAATGGGTGACGTGACGCAAAGTCGTGATGTCATTTTCCCCGCTAAATCTAGCCGGGAAGCTGAATTGGTGTTGAGGTCACGTGACGTCAATTTCTCCGCGAAATTTAGCGATAAAACGTCCCATAATGAAACGCTCGCGGTTACGCCGACGCCGACGCCAACTCTGACGCCGCTCAACCCGGAAACGCGCGTCTAAGAGCTGCACTCTAAGATGGCGGACGGAAGTAGTCATCCCCCGATTGTCAGATTACGCTGCTGTGGTTGACAGGTTGTCAAAATCTCCTTAAGAAGGCCAAACTCCCTCAGTATAAACGGCTCTGGTTTGGTTTGGTTGGGAGTGCCGCCAAGTGCTTTGCAGAACAGTCTCCATCGCGCGAATGCAATGGCCCGAGGGGCGCAGCCAGCGCGAGAAATATCTCGGAGGTCTTGCGTGGAGCCGTGCAGTTCCCGGAGTTGCAGCTGTGGGAGAAATGGCGGTGTTGCGATGTCGCCTATTGCGGTTTTCGAGTAGGGATCGGAGCCACTTTCTCAAAGCAGTCTCCTACGGCGTTTGCCGAACTGAGTTGTTCTAGTAACGTTGGTTTGTGGTGACGCTCGTGGCGAGTAGACTCTCCGCATGGTGGTTCAAATCACGTCTGCTGAATATTTCAAAACAAATAGAATTATAATACAACAAAAAATATAATTTGTTGTTCAAACAGTCAACGTGAGACTTGGGTAGAGAATTAGAAACACCAAAACGTAGAAGAAGAAACTGTCCCTTCTACGTTTTTGATGTTTCTCCTCTAACCCATGTGCTCATGATTTATTCTCAACGGCGGCGGATGTTGGTGCGCGTTCATGGTTTTCGCTAAACGTGCTACTGACAGTGTGTGTGTGTGTGTCCGTGTGGTGCACCTGCTCGGTTTTATTAGTTGAACTACCGTACATCTAGAAAGTTACCCAGCGGCATTGTGAGTACCTTGGCAGATATTTTTTTGCGACAAAGAACTCGGTTGTTCCTATTTGGTCTGATTGCGTTTTTCTACAGCTGCGAAAATTGTTTCACTGGTATCGACCCTGTGAAATAAAGACATGGAACTTTCAGGCCTCTATAGACTAACCGTTTTGTAACGGAACTCGTCCAGCATCTGTTAAACATACACCACCCACGGTTCACAGGCTTCCTCTCAAATACCTTCCGTTAACGTCCAGAAAAAAAAGAAGAAACCGGTAAGTTCCGGTGAATTGCGGCAAATCCGGTGACTTCCGGTTAATTCCGGCTTGACTGCGAAGCCCATAAACCAGTAAAATAGATTTTTACTCAAAAAATTTCAATCAAACATCCGGTGACCGCAAAAAAATCCGATGACATCCAGGAAATTTGGTTTTACGGAAGTGAAAAGAATCATAACTCAGTAAATCATTTTTTACTAGAAATCGAATTCCGGTAAAAATAGTTTTCATGAGGGCAGTCTCTAGGTTAATTCAACAAGGTTAATATTTTAATTGTCACATTTTAAGCTTATATTAGGTATTAACTATTAATGGTAGGTTTATATAAAGTGGGTAATTTACCTATTCAAAAATTATAATAGCCCTATAAAAATGAATACATAGACATATAAAATAGCATAAGGAACACACAAATTAGTCGTTAGTTGTTTATACAGAAGGAGTTTAGTCTACCAGAACATGTCGGTATTGTTGCCCACAGTAGACGAGCAATTTAGTCAGTGAGGTACAACCGCTAGCCTGGGGTCTTTAACACGCACCATCATAGGCACCACGCAGTAGTGATACACGACCACGCATCCGGTACGGTGCTCATCCACATCAAAACGGGTAGGGGTGGGGGTTGAACCCAAGATTTCTGGGTTCTGCAGCACGAGCTTTCGCTTCCTAAAATAAATGCAATAACGAACATTGAGGGAAGAAGGGTCTGTTTCTACTGTTCTAGTTCTAAGCCCACGACAAAGAGAACGACAACAACAACGACGTTTGCGATTCTAAACCGACGATGAATTCGGAAACGAAGAACATTTTCTCCGAGGCTGAATCGGGCACTTTGAGAACATCCTTAGACCTCTTGGCTCCTTCGCCGTACGTCTTAGAGCCACATGGTGAGCTTGAACCTGAAATGAATCCGTCATTTAGCTTTCACATTGTGTTCTAAGAATGACTCCCAACAGCAGCTTCAAAAATGCTGCACTCGTTTCAATAAAAGACAGCTTCTGTAAAGGACAGTTCTGTAATCACAGCTTCTGTGAAGGCAACTTCTATAAAGACAGCAGAAATAAGATTAAATACTTGCGCTGCGAAACCTATTCTCGTTAGTAAGGTTATGTGACTTTCTGAGGCATCCACGAAGGCTAATATTTGAAGCACTTGCTGAATGCTTTTGGTACTTTTGCTCGGCAGAGCTTGAAGAATTGAATTAACATTTTTCTGAAAGAGGCTTGCTCATGAGTTCGGTGCTTTATGTCTGGCTCTCAATTTCTGCACATTCAAAGCGTGGATCATAGAGAAACGTGTGTTCACATAGTGAAAGATTCAAGGTCACAGAGAACCCGATCCCACATGCCAAACATGGAGGCATAATCACGGGCTAACCATCGTGTGTACAAAACGTGTCCTGCGTTATGTTTCAGTGACGGGTGTGTCCCAACCACGCGAGAACTAGAGATCAGCCACATGCAACGTGTAAACTTTAGGGTGGAAAAGCGAACGTTTCTGAAGCGCCGTTTGTTGCACTCGAGGTTATTTGTCTTCCAGCGCCGCATTGATCAGTTTATTAACCGTGAGCGCAACCGTTAGCGCAAGTTCTTTTCTTGATCAGTTTGCAATATCGTGAAGCAATCCTCGCCGACTCGGACTGCAGATTAACAATTTTAATATCGAACTACTCTCTATTTGAATCTACGCACTTCTTTCTTACGCGTATGTCATTATGACGTTACACTTTTGTTGTGCGTCACAGGCAGCGAACCATTTGCCCCTTGTTAAAAGTGGGGCTGTGTGAATAGTGTTTGGAATAAACATACGAATCGAATCACCGTTCGCACAACCCTATGCTAAGCGCAAGTTTCGTCTGCTTCTTGGGCAAGGATTGAAGAGACGTCAGAACGCTAAGCTCTGATTGGCTCTGGTTGTAAAATATTGGGTAGACCTCAATGCTAGCTGCCTTGAGGTCTACCCACTATTCTTCCAATCAGAGCCAATCAGAGCTCGACGTTCTGACGTCACAGCAACCCCTGCGCAAAAAGCAGACGAACTCTCGCTCCGCATAGCCAATGACAACTTGGGAAACGCAAGGCATGGCCTTTTCTTGTTCACGCTTCCTGTTTCGTTATTGGTTCTTATGTATTTTTATCGGTTAATGCTACAATCTGATTGGCTGCTGAGCGACAATAAGATGCTCGGGACTACCCAACCCTCGCGATTCTGAAACTGTCGGTGACTATGGTTAAAAGACAACTGGGTCGCTGTTCTTCATTCGTTTTTTAGGCATCAGGGAAACAAGGAGCCTGGACACCATTTTCCCGATTTTATCCTCCGTTGTACTACTTCTGGTCGTGGTGGCGTTGACTTTCTTCCAAGTCAAGATCTTGAGTAAGTGAATTCCCATCATCGAAAACCTATAGCGCCGCACGACTTTGAAACCTGAGGGCATAAAATTCATCGAGGAATTGTATTCCCGGCGGCTCCAATGTAACTCCCAGGTGAAAAAAGAAAAGGTTTGAGATACTTCACGAGGTGTTGACAACCCTGTACTTGACGATGTCAATTGGGTTTTAATCCATGGGTTAAGTCACATTGATTCGTTGATACTATTGTGCTCGGAACGCGTCTCTGGCTCGTGCGTACACCATGTCCTCATAGATACTCCCTCGATTACCGGCTGATGACGTCATTGAAGTATCATGGTGTTGCCTGTCGCGATCCTGGCGGTGGCAGATCCGCGGATTGTGGATGCGGCAGACGTCTTGGCCGGCATGCTAGAAACAGCGTCTCAGCTGAGACTGGTGGCAAAGAAAGCACTGCCAAAGCCAGCGCACGGGCTGAGCAGGACTCAAGCCGAGTCTCAGGACGCTCGCGCACGCCAGCCTTTGCAGCGCTTTCTTTCACCCAGTGTCGGCTGAGACGCTGTTCTAGCAAGCCGGCCCTGTTCTGCTGAATGTCGCTCTCCATCTTAATGCGGAGCGCAAGTTCGTCTGCTTCTTGCCCAGGGGTTGCGATGATGTCAGAACGCCGAGCTCTTATTGGCTGATTGGAAAAACAAGAAAATAGTGGGTAGACCTTAAGGCATCTAACATTGAGGTCTACCCAGCTATCCTTTCAATCAAAGCCAATCAGATCTCGGTGTCAGTCTGACGTCACTGCAAGTCCTGCACAAGAAGCAGACGACTTGCTCTCCGCATATAGGTGCCTTCATGTGCGCTTTGCTTACCACTTTGCTTACCCACTTAGGTTGATGACATTAAACCGTTTTGTTCCAAACGCCTATTTTTCTTTTCTTTTTTTTTTGTTCTGAAGCGCGTGAAAGAGCGCGCTCCTGCACGCGCTCTTGGCACTTGCTGTGCTATTGGCGACGTGCGCGATCTCGAACAGCGTCGCAGTGGTCAGCCTTCTCGGACGCATTGGCTCTGACGTGAACAAGGAGTTCGCATAAGGCAGTATTTGTAATTAAGGAAATGGTAGGAAGCTTGGAAATCTGATTGTGCATGTTAGGCAGTGCTTGCTTTCAGCAGCGCAATGATCTGCAAGCTTCCACCATGTAATAACAAATCACCATCGAGACGTAGTCGTTCGCTACGGTCAATGACGTCAGCAAGAAACCAATGTGGAGGGCCGACCACCAGAGCACGATCTCGCGCGCTAATAGCACAGCAAGAACAAAATACTGTCGTATACGACAGTATTTTGTTCTCAACAGTTTTCTTGTATTTTCATTGTGAGTGCGTGCTGTCGGCATCGTGTACTGTAGTCGGTTCACGCTTAAGTTGAGACTAAAGGCTCGTTCAAACAGACCCGTTTTTCTTACGTTAGGTGACAAAAAGTCACCGGGAAATCTGTGCTTCGTATTAAGCGTGGCTACCGATTCAAGGAGATAGCCTGGTACACGACACTCGAGATACGAATGTTTCGGTGACTTAGACGTAACGTAAGCAAAGAGTGCTGCGTGAAAAGTTGAACCGAGCTCCACTCCTTACGTAACGTTACGACGAGCCTTGTGTCCTTGGTTTCCACGGTAACTCACCGTCCTGTAGCTCGCCGTCACCGAAACATTCGTGTCTCGAATGTCCCGTGCCGGGCTGTCTCCTTGACCGGGTAGCCACGCTTGATATGAATCACAGATGTCCCGGTGACTTTTCGTAACTTAATGTAAGAAAACGGGTCTGCGTGAACGAGCCTTAAAGCCAAAGCTACAAGCGCGAGATAGCACGGCTCTTCTGGCTTTAACACATTTATTTCTAGCGCGGGTGCTCTTTCTGCGGAAGAACGGTTTAAAGCAGCGACCTCGAGCTCTCGTGCTTGTGGCATTTTTGCAGTCTCAGCTTAAAGGCCGGTTCAGACACTTGCGTTTGAGTGCGTTTGACTGCGTTGCGTCGAGAACCGAAAGCGAGTCACCGGCACATATGTGCTTCGTATGAAGCGTGGAATCCAATTCAAAGAACCATCTTGGCACTCGATATACGCAGCAGGGATGTCCTGGTTTCTCGCTGCCGCAACGCAGTCAAACGCAGTCAAACGCAACTGTCTGAACCAGGCTTTAAGGGCCGTTTATACTCCGACGTCGACGAACGTGACGTGCGCCGGCGTTCGTCGTCAACTACGACACGACGCGTCGCGCTGAAAACGTTGCGGTCAGCGGCATTTATACTCCAACGTGGTCGAGCGCGCTCCAGCGCGCTCCAGCGCGCCCTTCGCGTTGCGCATGCGCGTCGCCATGACAACCGCGACATAAGTTGATGGTCTATTTCCGTTTCCGTTTGCATTCTGCCCAGACTTGTTCAGACGGGAGGAACCATACCATGGAGAGCCGATTCGCAATGTATTTAGATCAGCAAAAAAAGAAAAAAATTGCAGCGGTGCTTTTATGGCGCCGAATCCGGCGCCAGAGAACACGCACGATGTACGTACGAGACATATTTGATAAGCGCACAGTGTTTGGAGAATTTTACCATTTAGTACAGGAGCTGCGCGAGTCCGATCCAGAATACCACTTCCAATATTTCAGGTAAGGCGACGGTCGATAGTCATGTCGCTTATCAGAGTGAATCAATTCTGTCGTTTCCTTTCCTGCAGGATGACGAAGGCTTCATTCGACGAGCTGCTCGGGCTCGTACACGACCGTCTTGTACACTCGCCAACACATCGCTCCCCCATCTCGCCCGCTGAGCGGCTGGCCATCACACTGAGGTATGTACTATTGGGTGCCTTCGTGTGCGCTTGGCTTGGGGTGATGACATCGAACCATTTTGTTTCGAACGCTTATTTTTATTTTTTTATTTTTGTTTTGTTCTGAAAGCGTGAAAGAGCGTGTCCCTGCACGCGCTCATGGCGCTGACTGTGCTACGGCGACATTTTGTTTCCTGCGATTTCTTTGTATTTTCTCTGTGAGCGCGTGCTGTCGGCATCGGGTACTACAAACGGTGGCATCACCCAAAACAGAAGGACATTGAGGCACTCTATGTACTACATATTTGATATGCACTTCCTTTTCGCGGATGCTCGACTGATTAGGTTATGCTTCTATACGGTGTGCTACCGCCGTACACACGCCCAACTCGTATCAAAATACCTCAAACCGGGAACTTATGCGCTCTCATCTAATCCCATATTTTGAGAGGCCCGGGCTCGACAATGCGTTTCAAAATGAAGTTTGGGCTCTAAAATCGCCACCAAAAGTCAGGGACGCGACGTTTCGACTAGAAACTTACCTCAAATGCTTCTTTTACTGGTTAAATGTACGCATTCAAATTTTAAGTCTGAACTCCAAGAAAGAAAAGAAAAAAGCCTCAAATGGGACAGTTTTTTTATTTTTGCGTACTTTAAATAGAGACTTGAATTTGTAATAGTGGACTAGTGAAGTATGTATTCGAGATAAGTTTCAACTTGATAGGTTCAGTTGCTGATGTTTGACGGGCCATTAGTACTAGCTTGTAACTTTATTTTGAGACACTCATAAATAAGCGGATCAACGTATCAGTGTAACACTTACTACATCGAACACATATTTTACTAAATAAAAAAGCTGACCCATTTGAAAACATCGGGCATTCTTGTTTTTTTTAATTTTTTGTACTTGAATTGAGACTTAAATTTTTAATGAGTAAATCTGGTCAGTAAAACCCATATTCGAGGTAAATTTCTATTTCATGCGCCGATTCTCTGATTTTTGCGGGCGATTTTAGTCTTTAGAGTAGAAACTATTTGAAAACACCGTAGAGCGTCAGTCAGACACATTTAGTATACATATTTACATATTGCGTGTATAGCAATATAAGTCTGACGGAGTACTCTCGTAGGTCGTTCTCAACACGTGGTCACAGACAGTGGAAATGACTGACCAAAAAGTTGCTCTGAGTTTGGCACTAAATCTCACATTCTTTTTTTTTCACATTTATAGGTTCCTTGCATCACCAGGATCTCTGGGCCATGTGGCCATAAGTTACCGGATGCATAAAACAACATTATCGGGGATCCTCCAGGAAACGCTGCCAGCCATCTGGGACTGCCTCTCCCCGTTAGTGCTGCAGCCACCCACATCACAACAGTGGGAAGAGATCCGGAGGGAGTTCTGCGTCAAGTGGAACTTTCCTAACGCCATTGGATCAATAGATGGCAAGCACTTTGCGATAAGGTGCCCATCAAACTCTGGCTCAATATTCCACAACTACAAGAAATTCTACTCGATGGTGCTGCTGGCTGTTGTTGACGCCCACTACAAGTTTCGACTGGTGGACATTGGGGCTGCCGGGCACCAGTCCGATGGCGGTGTGTTGAGAGAGTCTAACCTCGGAAAGGCGTTAGCTGCCAACACCCTCCAGATCCCCGTAATCGCACAGCCTGCACCACCTCTGTGCCTCCTGGGGGATGAAGCCTTCCCGTTGAAGACATATCTCATGCGCCCTTTCCCCGGAAGAGGCTTGGACTACCGAAAAAAGATCTTCAACTACAGGCTCTCCCGGGGCAGGCGTACCGTAGAAAACGCCTTTGGAATTCTTGTGTCTCGCTGGCGTGCGTTTCTGGCTCCAATGCATGGCACTGTTGAGCACTGTGAAAACATGATAAAAGCGGGAGTCTGCCTCCACAACTTCCTGACACGGGATGAAGCCTACTGCCCTCCTGGATATGCTGACAGTGAAAGGAGGGGTGCCCGTGTGGATGGTCAGTGGCGAGCTGACATTTTGAATGTTGGTGTCAACAAGAGCCTAGGTGGCAACAGCAGCCCAGCAGCAATCGGCATCAGGGACCAGCTGGCAGACCACTTCATCTCCCCTAGGGGAGCCATCCCGTGGCAACACGACATAGTGACGAGGCAGTAGACGACGACACTAGGTTGTTATAAATGTTGTTCAATGTTTTCCTTTCCTTGCAAATAAATTGTATATATTTTCTCTGCTCTGCTTGCTTAACAGTGTTGACCTGCGAAATATATTTTGCAACCCCTCGTTGTTTTCACCTTCAAAGAGCTTACCTGCCTACCTTGGTGAATTTCGTTGTACAGGGCAGAGCGAGGTAATTCCAGCTAGCGAGGAATATTGGCCATCCATGTTTTTCGCTTGCCACTGTAGACACTGGCACGCATGCCAAATGATTGGCTTCTCATTAAGTGAACCCGCAGGAATGTAGCGTCGCTCACTTCGAAAATAGGACAGCTTGCGTGTTAATTACAAAAGTCGGGTTTCATCTTTTCATTTACACGACAGAGGTGTAAAATAACTATCTAGATGTGCTTTCGATAAGCCTGCTTTTCTAATCGCATTTCTGTCGGAAATATAAACAGGTTTTGAGCAATGCGTGCCACCCACGAAGCGAAGGTAATGGGTAGAAAGCATGTTTGATTAACGGTATTAGTGCAGGCTGTGTGTCTGAGTAGCAGATGATGCTATTATGTGCACTAGACCTTTTGCTAATTTGCACAACCACCAAAGATCATGCCGGGTTTGTAGGTACACTCGCTGCGCAAGCTAGCGTCTACATTCGTGTGTACCTACATTCCAAGCCGCTGCCTTGGCGCTTGGGGTAAATTTGCAGAACATCTGTAGGTGTTCTTTGAAGCTATTTTATGTGATAAGCATCCCTGCAGCTTGCCTCCAAGAACTAACTCTGAAGTCTTGCACTACAGAATTAATAACATTCAGATTAACATAGACTGCTTCACAGATTATGTTTTCCTCTAACGATGTGGTAGACTTGCATAAGCAGAGATTGCTCTTCGAAAATGTAGTTCTTATTAACAGAATGTGTAGAGTATCAAGACATGAGTGGACACGTGTGCCCTCAGATGCACAAAGGTCGGGGCGTTTTATTTCTGCTGAAATTTACATTCATATTCATACACCATCTGCATTACACAAGCCCTGAATTGGGCACTTGTGACCTCGTCCCAACGATCCAGAGATTGTGCTACAGAGTAGGCAAACGCCTCGTTTTGTGTCATTTTACTCCTTAAATGATTTAAAAGTTCTTTCTCCATTGTGTCAGCCTCCCTTCTGCGTGCAGAATGGGGGGTCCTGGGCACCTCTGTGACTGGCCTGATGACCTCCTCGACGTGCTTGAAGTTGATTCACCCGAGGTGGACGGTGTGGCTGCGACAGGAGCCTCAGGGCTGCACTGCAGCTCTTCTTGGGCAGGCTCGAAGTCAGTGGGAATGGTCGAGTCGTCAGGAGAAGATTCCATCATTTCCATTAATAGACACTGTGCTGTGTCACCCACAGGTGGTGCCTTTACGTTTGTGGTTGCCCTGCAAGTGGGATTAACATATGGGAGAGAAATTTAGTTAGACAGCAAAGGAGGACTGCAAGTTTTGTTTACATACTTCCTGGGTCGGATATGTCTCTCGTAAAACGACATCATTTCCAGGAAGGCCCATTGTTTTTTCCGGACGAAGCCACTGCCACTCCTTGTGGCAGCTTCAATGGCGCGGACCTCCCGAACATACCTGTCGCGCACACGCTTCCACGCTTTTTGTGCGTCCTCACCTGAAATAAGTATTTTAAATTCAGTTCTGTCATATATGCAGACCTAATGCAAATATAAAATGCTGAACAAGTTGCCAAGTCAGTTAAGATGCTTGTACTGCTTTTCTGTTTGAAGTCCAAATAGCTAGAGCGCCTCAATGTCTTTCTGTTTGGGTGATGCCATCGTTTGTAGTACCCGATGCCGACAGCACGTGCTCACAGGGAAAATACAAAGAAATCACAGGAAACAAAATGTCGTCGTAGCACAGTCAGCGCCGCGAGCGCGTGCAGGGACACGCTCTTTCACGCGCTTCAACACAAAAAAAAATAAAATACGCGTTCGAAAAAAAATGGCCAGATGTTATCACCCCAAGCAAAGCGCACATGAAGGCACCCTAGTCAACTTACCGGGCTTCATGCCGCAGGCAATGCGCACGGACTCCCATGCGTTCTTTTTTCGCTTGGAATCCCTGTACTCGAGAGAACCGATGTCGTAAAGACACTCGCGCTCTCTCACCGCTTCAATGAGCCGCTCAACCTCGTCCGTCGTCAGATCGCTCGGTTCGCACTCCGCGGCACCTCCGTTCGCCATTTTTCTTTCCGACTGCCGCTCGCGCGAGGAATTCTGGGTGACGACCGTCGTCGGCCAACGCCGAGATTCGAGCAGCGCCTACCTCGACGTGAGCTTCGCCGGCGCGCGCCGAGGCGCGTTACGTGGCGAGGCGTTCCACTTGTGTTCGGAGTATAAACTCTCCTTTCGCAGCAACGTCACGCAACGCGATCGGGAGCGCGCGCCCGTCGACGTTTCGTCGGAGTATAAACAGCTCTCCTCGACGTGAGCTTCGCTGGCGCGCGCCGGGACGCGTTACGTTGCGAGGCGTTCCACCTGTCGTCGGAGTATAAACTCTCCCTTCGCAGCTACGTCACGCAACGCGGTTGGGCGCGCGCGCCCGTTGACGTTACGTTGGAGTCTCGGCAAGCCTTCGGTGCAGACGAAGCATACGAAGGATGGTCTCACCCTAAACAAAGGACGTTCAGGCACTACACGTATTCTGCAAGGCGTACGCTGGCCAGAAGGTGCAGGACGCCGTGTTGGCATCAACACTCGTATTTTCTCGTGCGTGTTGCCGTAATAGATCAATCTCAGTTAATTTCGTTACCTTACCGCGATCGCCATACATCACTGATCTCTATATCTATTTGCTGGATTGCGTTTTTACGCTCTGAGAATGCGTGACCACTGGCGACCATCTTTTTGAAGTAGAGAGTTATATTACCTCTAGCCACAGCATAGTATGGTAGCGCATCTACCGCCCGTTAGATAGGGTAGACATCGTTGGGGCAGTTGCGGTGGCAGGCGGCCATAAAAATAGCCGTGGATGCTATTTCGTGCTTGATAGAAATTGTTCGACGACACATACTGTTGAAACTACGGCGTGAACGCTAGACCGATCTTTGAGGACCCGGCGAAAGTTTCACCGGAAATCGCAGCACCGGGGAAAAGCAGCACAAACTCGCACCGAAAGCGGATTTGGGCGACGGCGGGGGGCGCCGCACGCAGACGTCGAGTGGAGGACGCTCCTGGGCCTCTGGCTTTATTGATGTGATCCGGGAAAAGACATCAATTCACTTCGTTTA
The DNA here is from genome assembly GCA_037355805.1 of Ixodes ricinus. Lineage (NCBI taxonomy): Eukaryota > Metazoa > Arthropoda > Arachnida > Ixodida > Ixodidae > Ixodes > Ixodes ricinus. The sequence continues at coordinate 7,228 of JAZHYW010016921.1, read as the reverse complement.
AATGATTTTTTATTTAGAACATCGCAGGCGAATATATGGTACAAAAATATATACTCGTACTCACGGGCCCATCGGCACAGAAGTTTGTGGAGAGACCCGGTGAACATGTACACTCGCGAGAATTCCTTAAATGATCGCGAGCACACCCACAAGCGTCTCTTGATCCGTATCCAAGCATTCGGAAGCACAAGGCTCCACCACCAGCGATCACACCCCCACCTGTCAACAATGTCAGACCACAGGTGTCCCACTCCGGAACGGCGTCTGCTTTCGATGCCAACTGCGCTGCTTTCCCCAGGTGCTACGCTTTCGTAAAACTTTCGCCGGGTCATAAAAGACAGGCTACCGTTAACGCCGGGTTTCAAGAATCTGCTTTGTAGAACAACTTCAATCAAGCACGAAATATCAGCGAAGGTACAGTGTACTAGGCTCGTGGCTATTTTTATGGCAGCCTGCCGCCACAGCGCTGTCCTGTATTACTATGACAATAGAGATAATATAACTCTACCAAAAAATCAGCAGAACCCATCCTTTGGGAATGATTATCTACGTTAATGCGAATAGCATCAAACGGTGCGGAGTTATGCGCGTTCGTCAGGTGGCCGGCACACTCTAGATACGCCAGCCCACTCTTGAGCATCGATTCTAAATTTGTTGACACTTTCACAGCCCTGCGACGATCTCCGCAGCCCAGCACGTGCGTTTGTGTCACTTAGGAAGGCGAGCAAAGCACGCGCCATACGCACAAACACTCAAAATGGTACCGACCAGACTTTCTGGCGTCTCAGCTAGTCTCAACCAACGGTACTCTAAACGGTTGTTTATATCTTTACCATAGGACGCGCCTTACAGCGCTGTCACACTTCACCGGTGCGCGCGTGTTCCATGCACGAGGCTCATTCCGCTCTCGTGAGGGTGAGCACGGCCGCTACATCACCCTCTCCCGAGCGCGGGGAGAGGGTGAGCTAGGGGCAGTGCCTAAGCCTCACGGAGCGGAATGAGCCCTCGTGCATGGAGACGCGCGCGATGGTAAAGATATAAACAGGTGTTTAGAGCAGTGTTGTACACGTTCCTCAAGAAAAGGAACGAAAGCTCGTTCCTCGTTCCTTCGGATTTTTGGAACGCGTTCCCGTTACAAGTTCCACCTGTGAAAAAGGAACTCGTTCCCGTTACAGTTTAAAAAATGGAACGTGTCGTTACATATACGTTACGTTTGTATTTTGTGTTGATTCTATATACAATTAGATTTTAAAGTTTTGTGTTGTTTTTATATATTCCAATAAATGGCATCATACGAATTTGAATACCGTGATGGAAAAAACACCAGGAGAAGAAAAGCGGAAATGAGGTTTAATTTGTTGATACATTCACCTTTAAAATCTCAGCTTTGGGCCACTATTCTTTGTGAAGAGCGATTCAAGGAGTCAAATGTACTGACACCTATATTGAACAGGCGTTTTACAACAACCTCACACTTTTTCAATCTAACAAAGTCTCTTGTCGAAATTAACAACCTTGCTTCTCGGTGTTTCTTTCCGCAACACGAGCAAATGAAGAAGAAGGGTGGAGAATTTCGGGGTGTCTGAAATTGCCTCTCCTTCGTGAAGGTTGGAATAATTGTTCAGCTTCAGGGGGCCGGGGGGATCAAGGGAAGAAGAATGGAGGTTAATTTGTGTGTATATTTGAAGTGAGCAATGTCGGGATATAAGGTGCGTTCGATGTCCGGTAACCTGGTCTTATGTTGTAACTGCAGGTATCTTTGTAAAAAGTTCAGTGATGGCTGTAGTCGTCCTCGGGTTTCTGGGTGTATGAGAATGCGTGGAAGCAAATAAAGTAGTGGAGTTTGACTTTGAAGGACGTCCCTCTTTCTGTGTATTTTCCATTGACTAAAAGTTTTCTTTTTTTGTGTGTGTTCCACAGTTTTGGGCATTGAAAAACGTATCAATGTCCGTTAGAACTCCTACACCCAACTGTTACCACGTGTGAAATTCGCGTACCGCCCACGCCGGATGCGCCGTTCCCGTGGTCCGTCAACAACCCGAGTCAGCCCCCTGGTTCTTTCACGGGCGCGGAATTCCGCTCCCCGTTTATTAATTTTTAGCAAAAGCACAGCAGCTACAAAACGCTCAATCTATACTACAAACACACGCGACATTACTCAAATATTTACAAACGTCCGTTAAGCTACAGCTTAACACAAAGAGGGCTAGACGCCTCGTGTCCCGCTATTGCCGAGGCAGTTGCTGGCGCTCGCCTTTCTTGAGCGCCGGCCGGAATCCTGAGACTCTTGCCTCCCGGTTACCCCGACTAGATTCGACCGATGGGCGAGGGTTTTCTCCTCGCCCGCCAGAGGCGCCTGCAGCTCGCATCAGTGGCTAGGAAAGCGGAACGTCGGAGCCAATTCGAGATCCCGATCGACCCCGTGGCGACGACCATGTGGTCGTGTCTGAGGCAGAGAGCAACTAAATAGCTGCCCAGCGGCCAAGGCGGCCTGCAAATGGTTTGATAGGCGCACCTCGTGAATGCACGGTGCGCCATGCTCATGAATCCGCAAATAAACCCTGAGATCACTAACAAAAAGTTAACGAGACCCTGGTCTTCGTAGTGTTATTGTTTTTATACTTGTAAAATTTCCTCTTAGAAATGAGTAAAAGAGAATTGCCCACTGCCACAAAAAAAAAAAAAAGAAAAGACGCCGTTCCTCTTTCCGTTCAGTAAAAAATGTAACGCGTTACCGTTCAGTTCCACCGATACCCAATGGAACGGCGGCGTTCCCCTTCGTTCCTTCTAGAAGGAACGCGTTCCAGAACGTCGTTCCGCTGGAACGCCGTTCCGTACAACACTGGATTTTAAGTGCGTTGAATGACTGCCTTCATAGCTCTGTAGTTAGCGCGTCTGCCTGCTGATCAAAGGGTCAACGGTTCGAATCCCAGCCGGCGCCGGTCTTTTTTATTTGTTTATCGACCCGCGGCGTAAGAGGTTAGATAGCCAGATAGATATATAGATAGATAGATAGATAGATACATAGACGAAAAGTGCGTGAAGTATCCAAAGAATGCTATTCGCATTAAAAGATGACCCACCATGGTCGCCTTCCCTTCCGTAGGCGGAGCTGGTCAAACGTGATCAGCAAGATAGACATAGAGAACAGTGCCATGCATCTGCGGGAACTGTAGTCTTTCAGCACTCGCGACAATCGTGCTGCGGGTCTGCGCGAGGCAGAGCACGAGAATCCCGCGAGCTGTCTCGTGCGCTGCCGCCTACCCATGTAGACCGCAGTTATGGCGGCGTCACGCATGCGCAGAAACGCTTGGCGAGATCGGTCTATTAAATTCAGGGCTAGTGAGGAGTGGCGTATCCAGGGGAGAGATTTATAGAGCTGCGGGCCCCCCACCCCCGAAACCCAGCCGACACTACATACTATACAGACGCATATTGAGACTCCCCTCTCCCTTTCCTCAACACAAGGCATGGACATCCCAGCAGTGTTGGCGTTAACGCTTGCAAGTAACGGCGTTAGCGGTGTAGCGTTACAGTTTTCGGTAACATAGTAACGTACTCTTTACTTTTCAAAACAGTAACGGGTAACGTACCTACGTTACTTATTTGAATAATGGGTAACATAGTCACATTACTCGTCAAGCTTCTTCCTAAGGCTTAAATAATATTACACTTCAATATTTTTAATGTTTTTGAAACCAAACCATGTGGATTTCTGAGTATTTTGCGTTTTTTCTTTGAATTTTTTTCTCGTGAGTATTTAGGTGAAAACCATAAAACACAAGATAAAAATCATGTTCAGTTTCTGCATGAACATAATGTTTCATGAGATATGGAGCTTGTGCATATCTGTACCTCGTCAAAACAGTAAAACGTGTTAATTCACAATTAAAAAAGTAATGCAAGAAGTAACGTGCGTCACTTTTTGTCGGTAACGGTAACGCGGTCCGACTTATTTTGAGAGTAACGTAGATCAGTGAGGCGTTGACTGCGATTCGGAAAAAGAACGAGTAAAGCATCTCGTTACTTTGCGCGTTAACGCCTACAACACCAGTCACATCAGACCCCCCCCCCCCCATGAAAGATAGACTTAAGATTTAATTTAGGCCAATTGTGAGCAACGCAGCTCGTCCCCCAACCGGTTAGAAGAACTCTTTTGGTAGCTTGAAGCAAATGCTAAGCAAGCTCACAATAGCAGAAAGAGAAGAAGAAGCAAAGAAAAAACGCGAAAGTCCAGTTCTTCGGCTGCCAGATCGACCTTCTAATTTTACAGCACGTAGGCATCTCACTGCTGCAAACACGTGGAAAAATTTGAATGCTAGTTCTGGCGTATTCTCCGTTATACACGGACTTCGAGCGTGGCAAACGTGGCTGAGCGCCGCGCACACAAATACTGACTGGTCGCAGATATCGAGTCCCTGCTCGCCGGCCAATGAAAGCTGCACGTTCTGCGCCGCGCTGCGTTTGCTGCGCCTACAAGGTCAGAGTATAAAACGGCTTTAACCTCCTTCGACTCATTTCTCGAAAAGCTATTTCGAATTTGGACATAAAAATTCACATGCTGGGAAGAGTAAATACCGGTTATTCTGAAAATGTTGTTGGCTCGGGTAGCAATCTTTGAAGGTTTTGGTCTTTATGTGCGGTTCCCAAAGCTGACAGGGAAATTCGCAAGTGAGGAGAGCAAGGCGATCCGAGCGTAACAGCCAACAATACAGAGACTCCCAGTGATCCAGCTGCCCGGTAGGAACGCTTGATATTTCTTTTATTTATTTCTCTTTACGTACATTTAGATTGGTCGTGAGACCACACGTTTTGCAAGTAAGCAAGTAGATAGCGCGCGATGTTCCAACTGAAACTTTAAAAATTCCTACAAGTTGAGTTTGTTGAGAAAAAAAAAGGAACTGTTTTCGAACATTTTCACTAGCCAGCCATAGCGGAGATCAGGTGGTAAAAAAAAAAAGAAACAGAGCGACTAATGCGGATCGCAGAGTTCGTCTCCTTTTTGCTGGGGTTGCAGACGTCATAACACTTCGAGCTCTGATTTGAACGGATGACGGTTGTAGACCAACGCAAGCTGCCTGTGAGGTCTGCCCACTATCCTTCAATCGGAAGCCAACCAGAGCTCGGCGTGGTTCTGACGATCACCACAACCCCCAGCAAAAGAAGCAGACGAACTTGCCATCCGCATTGGTTGTCAGCAAAGTAACTCAATTGAGATTTACTAAGTAACTTTTCAGTCAGAGAACAGCCCAACGTATGATTCAATTTAGAAACTGGCTGAGCGTCATCGAAGACCCCTTTATCTGCCAATCTTAGGAACACTTAAAGCACGCATGTGAAGCGGTGTATAATATTCATACATCGGAAAAAGGATAACATTTTTCTCTCGTGGAAATGGAGCGTGCTGGTAGGATTACGTGTTAGGGAGAATTACGTAAATGACGAGGACGGATGACACATCTCTCAACTTGTTGGAAAGATGTGTCAGTTCTATCACCTCGTCGACTATATCAACTACTGTCAATAGCGTAATATTCTTATCTTTAAGTTTTCTCATTGCCAGCCTTGTGCGCCATAGGTTATGGTATCACAGAGTCCCGCGCTTCACACGCCCTTTAAGTATTCTAGAATTTGACTGTGGTTTTCGATAACTCAGAAAGTTTATGACGATATCCTTGTTTATGTCACTAGTAAATATTAATACATGAAATGTTCTGCTAATTATTAGGTGTTCTTTATATTTGCAGTTCTGGCGCCTCACGCGTGTAATTGGTATCCGAAAGAGGTTTCTTTTAGTTTTCAATCACCCTATGGGTAAATATTTAGAAAGACTCCTTCAAACACCAGTACAATTAGGGTAAAGTGAGTGCATAGCAAATATAAACATTGCTCGTGTTTACTGGTGTGTACTTACCGTGTAGGGGAACTTACTCAATTTACATGCAGCATCCTGGTTATGATTAAGCACTCTTTATGTCGATTTTAATGGACCTTTTTCACAATTGCCCATATCTAGTGGTGCTGTTTATTCTCTGATCCTTGTTCATTGACCATCGTATTGGATACAACTGCTGCGCCATCGTTTGGCGTAAACTCGAATCAATCCCAGACTTCATTGCCCAAAAAATGGCCACCACCCATCGCCTGATGTGGTTTGTCCGAGGTCTGTTCTGCAAAGAAAGGGACACAAAAAATACAAGCATGCCTTAAAACAATTATTTCAGTACTTTGTGCACGTCTAAACCCTAAAGACTATATATAAGAAAATTATATTTGGAGCGTTAAATTTACGAAGATTGAATTACGTATTAAAGAAACTGTAATCGTAATATGCAAGCCCTTCACCAGTGTTTTAGGCGCACCGTTGAATCTGAATGAACTGATTACTGATCACGTTTTAAAAGGAACTAAATTGAAAGTTCACATTAACGCAAACATTTGAAAAATACGTCACTATGGATCGGTTATACCGGTAAATGATAATCACGCGCTTGCGTTCTGAGTGGATGGCGCTATGGCAACAACAAACTGGATTCTGGTGAGCGCTTCAAAATCAGCGATAGAAGAGCGCGATGAGCTAATGACGCGTCGTGCCCGTGACGTCGTGGATTCCTGAAGGGCCAAAAGTACCGTAGTTATGACTTTTGCCACAAAGTGGCTGGTGTGACCACAACCTCGGCAGGTCGAAGTGCCGGGGTTGAACGACGGCACCCTCTATGAATTACATCATTACCGGAACCTCCACGTTCGCGGAGTGGCAGATGCGCATTGCAAACAGCCTGCGGTTATATTATTGCAGAACACTACGTTATTGCTGAAGGCTATTATTAGGTACGGTAAAAGTTAGCTGCAAATGCATGGCTCAGGTGGCGAATATGATCAGACGGTCGGTTGGGTAGGTCTACGCTGTGCATTGCGCTCTTTCATTGTAAAGTTCTTGAATATTATTGTATTTAGGTGTAGAATTTACTCCTTGCTCGCACACTGGTTGATAGCGCACATTAACACGCTGATGCGATACACCACGCTTCTGCTGGCAGTCTGCCGCTTTAATAGCGACTGGTGTATCGTGGCTCATCAATAATCGCCTTCTCCGGCCTCTCACTCGCATGCGGGTATGGTTTATTACATATTACTAAGCAGCTCTCTATCTCGCGACGCGGCATAACCGCGATTGTACGTAACGCGTTACTATAGTAGCCAGTTACTTCTACGTAGTTACTTTTTT
>JAZHYW010016918.1:0-57883 GCA_037355805.1 Ixodes ricinus | reverse complement strand
GTCGAACCGAAATTTATATCGGTTCGGTTCCGGTTCGGGTTCACGGATTTCGGTTCAGCTCCGGTTCAGTTCCGGGGAGCGAAAAATAACGGTTCGAACCGGTTTGAACCGGTTCAAACCGGTTTGAACCGCTAAATTGAGAATATATTTTCCGCGTTCCTTTGGCAACATGCACCTTTTCTAGAGTGAAACGAGTAACTATATAGCTTTTTATCATTTGTTTAATCCACTTTTTTTTTCAGGTAACAAAAATGAATTGAATTGTTTAATTTCGATGAAACGGTAAATGAAATGTTAGATTAACATATATGACTCAACATCTATTTTTTTTTACCTCAGTCGCACATATTTTACCTGAATCTGAAGGTTATCAGTCTGGTGGGTCGTCTAAAATGCGCGTGATTAGTAAACCTTTGCGTCGCAATATTAAAAGTCGAGTGCTACTGTGCTCTTTTACTTAGAAATTAGTTAGTGCATACAATCATGAAATGGGCACGTTCTCGCCATATATATTCTGAAATCTAGATTATAAAATACGTTTCACAATATAAATGATGACAATGCAACCAAGCTTAAAGCAATAATATTTTCAAAATGTCACGAGAGTTTTAGGACAAACCCTTTCAGTCTACCTTTTATAGAAACTCTGAGCGGCAAGCACAACGCTTGCTTTCCTGATCAATATTGTTTACACTCAGGCGCCGTGATGCAGGCGAATAAGAATGCAGAAAAGAGTGACCTTCGTATTCAGTTCGGATATGACTTAAAATAGAGCGCATTGAAGTGCACCTTTTCGACATAGCTTGGCGTTTGATGTTTGTTCTTGACAAGATGCCGGTCCATTCAATTTGTAAATAAGCAGCACCCTTGCTAATTGGTGATTTGTTGTTAAATACAACAAAGTGGTATTTCATAGTCTACTCGACATTAAAGCTACTTAATTAATCACTTTTTGACGGTCTCTGTGCGCAATCGTCATAGTTCTGCCACGCGCCACTGTGTATGTAATTTGTTTTCATCCAGCCCACACACACATAAAATTGTTGTTCATCAAATAAAAGAAGCAAAAGACTTCTATATGTTTGAGAAGTTGAATATGCATCAGGAACACAAGTTATTTAAATCAGCTTCAAAATAAAAGAAAAAATGCATAAGTTTCTTCCAAATCACTTATACACGTGCCTCTCGAGGATAAAAACGCCGGAAAATATTTGCAGAACATATTTCAGATAATGTGAGCTTGGCGCTCACATCTTCATAACTGGATGTTAATTTCCAACACTTAGGAAGATCGCACATGGTTGTTTCACGCTCTTGTCGTTTAGGTTCTCTATTGGCTCAGACCAATAACGTCATCAACAAAAGAAAATTCGCTAAAAATTTTGAACCTCTTTCAGCTATTATGTTCAAAATACGCAAGATTTCTTGTTTATTTTATGTTTAAAGGGGCGGTGCAACAATTTTATAGTTAAAAGAATTTGCATCTCGTCATATTTACGTTATTTATCGTGTCCCGGAGGATAGAGAAAACACCTCTTTCATTAAAAATGTCGCGATTCCGCTGCATAATCGCAAAGCAAAAGTCGAGCTTTTTCCCCCACCTGCAGCCCCAAGTGGCAGCCGAAGGAACTACGGCGAAAAGATTACGTGACCTCGCTCGGCTCTAAGCGGCAGCATAACGCCCGCTAACATCAGCCGAGAGAGGGAGAGGAAGCGTCCTCCGAGATAGCACACGGGAACCTGCACGGCACTCCCGATGACGTCACTGGGAGTGCGACCAGGTGTGAGCCTGAAGACTGGGAGTGAGTTGAGGGGTGCCCGAAATGCCAATATTTATCTTTTTTTTTTTTTTGCGCAACAACTAGGACACGCAGGCGAAATCGGTTTTCTGTTCTTTACTTCGGAAGTGTCAGAGGGCAACTTCCACAAATCTTTGACCGAAGTCCGGAAATCGTTGCACCCCCTTTAATGTGTTGCTAGAGTCCCAGCCACTAATTCGAGCGAAAGCAACGCAAATTAAAGAAACAAATGGCCAGAAACGCTTTGCATGGCCCCTTCAAGTCCAGATGCAGTTTATGCTGCAAACAAACACTAAGATTTTGGCTAGGTACAAAGACAAAGTGTCGCGAGAATTACACGAGGCATATGAAATTAGGACCAGGGGGAAGAAATGTACAAGTGACACGTCCCTATCTTTATCTACAAATGAGTTTGAATTTTAGAAACGCGGGCTGAGCAGATAGGGTAAACAGGGTTTTTGTGGCTATATAACGTGTGAAGTTTCAATAAACTTCAATAGACCTATTGCCATATTACCCAAGCATCAAGGAGATTGCAAGGATTGGTGTTCCACGCGCCGCAGGTGCTGGCCTCAGCAGTAGTAACTTTTCCAAAGCAAATACCCGAAACAATTTGTATCTTGCACGCGCGTCCGTCAACACTTTATTTTGGTTATTTACTTTGAATCTTTTATACGGGGAAGGCGTGCGCGTGTGGCGCCTGGAACACCAATCCCTGCATTCTTCTTGATGCTTGGGTAATATTGCAAATGATCTATTGAAAGTGCGCCTTGTCCTGTTTCCCTTCGTCTGTGTCCCTGTGTTTTTCGGCGCTTTTTGTTTTCAATGAACCAACTGGCCCAAATCTCCACTTTACTATGCTACAAGCACGAGCCTTTGGTCCCGACCACTTGCACTGCAGGAGCGCGCGTGCTTGGACGCTGAAAACCCGGAGCTCGCTTTTTTAGTTTCTGATACGTTCACACTTAAAGTAAAACGGAGTATTGTGTTGAGAAAATCACATTTCAACAGAAAACTGAACTGTTTAACATGGTTTGCACGTGACATCATCGCACAATAAGCGAGTGGTTAGAGATTTCTTTTTGCTGAGAAAATCAAACCCGAGGTGCAAAATGCACACTGCAGAAGGTTCGCGCTCAGTGCAACCCATGTATTCAGAAACAAAAAAAATTATTCTTGCTTGGTGCAGCGTCGTGAGGAACGGCGCGAGCGTCTGGCACCCCAAAAACGCGCTTTCTGGCAGGAGTAATTTCGCAAACGAAGTAGTTTTGCAGGATCGCGCTGTCTGCTCTGTGCCGGAGATGCGGAGCAGAGGAACCTTTACAACACAGTAAGTTTTTAACCCCCCCCCCTTCTTTTTTTTTTTTTTCATTTGACGATGCTCCTTCAGAGAATACTTTTTATTTCTGAGGGACTCCCTCCTTTGTTTGGGGGTGCCAATTCTACAATTATATTTCTGTCATTTGTTAGCAGTAATTCTCCATTTCTTTTATTTCGCATCCAAAAACTGTGAACTTTAAACAAAACTGCGAGAAATTGAGCGGCTGCCGACTTTCGGCTGTCACTGCAAGGCCACTAGAATCTTTCTTTTCAGGTATCTCTGCCGTACATACTTGTAGTTCTATTTATCGTCAGATTAATAAGCTATATTCAGTCTTTTTAATGCTTCTATTCTCGGGGACAACGTTCTCAGACAGTTCAGTAACAACGAAAACATGTTTGAGTGCCTCAATAATGTGTACATGTAAAATAGTTCATGCAACGATTTTTGCACTTTCAGTAAATATCGCTAGGAGTTGATCCCTGACGTTGATAGCTTGCAAAAACACCCAATAGTTTTCCTCTCTGCTCAATGGCAGACGGAGAAAAAATAAAGGAAAGAAACAGCTTTCCCTCCTCAACTCGCTATTAGAACAGGCGGCAATGTGATCTGACGCTAATTGTATACCGCCAGTGTTCTTCATAGTCATGCGCTGGGGTTGGCAAAGAATAGAGCATGGGTTGAGATTTAGGCTTTATTAGAGTTCGGCTATTCTCATCTTCGACTGAGCACGAGCCACACGAATGTTTGGCGATGCTAATTGCTAAGAACCCGAGCACTCGGCTCAGCCTCATGACAACCGAGTACGTCACGGTGTCGCATGACTCGGGGTGAAAAGTCGTGATGGCTGATGCCCCTGAATAAAAAAGGTAGCGACATTTTCTCCCTCCTTCTTTGACGCACCCCTTTTATCTTTATGTTTTGCTTTTTTACACCCGCGCGTCGACTGTAGCGCCGCCTGGTTTGGCCCAAGATAGCACACGTGCCTTCCTATACTTGAGTCAGAGCGCAGTCAAAGGCTGAAAGACACGCAAATACATACACACAGGCTAAAAGCGCACTGTCATGGTCTACCAGCCTCGAAGGATATGCTCAAAGAAAGACGATGGAAGCCATGACGTTGCACAGTCGGCGTTACTTGATTTGCGGCATGAGCTCATAGTATGCACTGCACTCCGAAAGCATAGGAATTCCCTCTCCCTCCTCCTCTGACGCGCGCACCTTTTATCTTTATGTTTCGCTATTTTACACCCTCGCGTCGACGGTAGCGCCGCCTGGTTTGGCCCAAGATAGCTGTCGTCATATTTCAAAGGATGTCGCTACTTTTCTGTATAAATGGGCTTTAGTGATGGCATGTAACGTCACGGCGTCAACAACGCTAATACATCTATATTACGTTGCAACTCAAGAAGGTAGGGCGAGGGAAAAGAAGGCCGGGGAGGAAGAAGCAGACGAAACGTTTGAGAAGAGAGGGGGAAATTGACGTTCTGAATTTAACTCGACTTGACGCGGTGAGTAATGCGACTACGCCACGGGGCCACATGACGTGACATTATTTGACAGCATGTCTTGAAACCATGATATCACGTGACCACGTGACACACAATTAATCGTAGTGCCAATACAAAAGCGCCACAAAAACCCACAATTTCTTATACATTGCAATTCGGTTTATGACAACTTGATCACTACATAGAAATGCAGCTGCCAATTTTTACTTCTCAAACAGTCATTTTGTAATAAAAAAATTACCGTGAACCGTTTTGAACCGGTTACCGTTATATTTTTTTCCGGTTCAGTTCCGGTTCAGTTCCAAGATGGCGGCGAAGATTTCGGTTCGGTTCAGTTCCGGTTCGGCTAAAAATAACGGTTCTGTTCCGGTTTTCGGTTCGGTTCGGTTCCGGTTCGACACTCTGGTTCCGGAGTGAGTTCAAGGAGAAACCGTTTGGCGCCTCGTGCGCCGTGTGCGACCGACTCTGGTTCGCCGGAGACGTATCCACGATCGGCGGCGTGTCGAACGAGAAGGAGCGGGAATCCGGCGCGTGCGAGTTGCGGCAGTGTATCGAGCAGACATGTACAAATTACTCGAAAAAGGTAGTTAAGTTAAGTTACTGAGTATCGACGGCAAAAGTAATTGGAGTAGAGTAGAAATTACGCATTTGTAATAGTAATTGAGTAAACTACTAACTACTGTAAAAAAGAAGCGAGTTACTTTGAAGTTACTTTCGAAGTTACTTTTTTATATTTTTGTCGTAGCAAAATGAAGAGCAGTTTTAAATCAATGAAAAACCCTGCGAGCTCAAAATAAATGCAGTCTATTTATGGCTTGCGTTTTCACCGAAATAGTTTATTCGCTCGCAGAAGCAGTTGACTTTCGAAGTTCTTGATAGGAGAGTTTTCCCCTTTTCCTCCTAAACACGTTCCCAACCAAGCTAAACAGACGTTCCACCGACGCGCTGGATGGAACGGCACCGTTGAATTTGAGAAACAGGCTGTGCAGGGTCGGGTAAGGGAGTGTCGGCATCTTAGGTGTCCATGACGAAACATGTGAGGTTTGCCTCGGGTAGAGGGTCTTTTATAACACACTTTTTCCTCTTTTTTTTTCTTCGGCAAGTTGAGATTGTTATGACTGGCCCCTCTTTATTCCGACGACGTTCTGAGAGTACGCTGAGCGAGTGCAGCAGACCGTCAAGGGTTCAAGTCTCGCGCCACGACGATGAGATCATCCGGACGACTGCGCGTCTCGTTGTAGTGCTAGTGCTACGTTACTGGAAAAAAAAAATTGTTTTGGTTTAACAGAAGATGAACCGAAATATATACTTCGCCGCTAACGCCGGGTCCAACAAAAGGATCTCCGAAGGATAACTTGGAATCCTCGCCGGCGACTACAATATTCTGACACGCCTGACAAGTAAATCATTTTTAACAAAGAGGAGGTCTCCCACGCATGGAAGGTCGGAAGGACGCGAAGGATTACGTGAACAAGCAACGTCGCTCGTACAGTTGCAGCTGGAAGCGGAAACGTGCTCCCATGAACGGAGTATCCGTGCCAGGGTTTGTGTGCGGGGAGTCCGGCTTTGCAAAGGCATATGCGCTGAAGACTAGGCGACCATTGGAACAGGCGCCTAGCTGCGAGGTCATTCCAGTGGCACCTCCTCCCGTGGAACCTACCGCTTGAGTCAGAATTCACTAAAGACACACAAAAACGACCACATTAAACGCCCTCGGAGTGTCCCCGTCTTTCACGGTTGTAGCTGAAACGCAGCGCCTGCGTGCATTACCGGATTAGGTCAATACCCGACCAAGGCTTGCTAAGCATCTCTTCCTGCGTTCGTGCGCGCCGGTGTTATGTTTTGGCCGCTCGTCGCCACCTCGGCTCAAGGACGCCTTCCCGAACAAGGGGGCTCCTTGTTCGGGAATGCCACTTCATATGCCGGCGTCTTATTCATTTCAGCGCTAAAACTTACGTGATGAGCAAAATTAGCACTAGATTTCGAAAGTAGTTAGTAATTTGAGTAGAAGTTACCTGGAAAAAGTAGTTAAATTAAACTACTAATTACCCAAATCAAGTTGTAATTGGAAGTTACTAAGTTACTCGAAAAAGTAGTTAAACTACAGTAGTTTGAGGTAGAGTAGTTGAACTACGTCCAAGTCTGGTATCGAGTACTAGCTCCGCTGGTCTTCCTTCTTCACGAGAGTGCAAAGGCTGACCCTTTTTTATATTAAGCGACATGAATATCATGGGTGAACTCCAGCAACTGCCTCTCGCATGAATATCTTTTACGAAACCTGCACTGATATTGGTAGAAAAAGGTGTTAGATTCCAGATGCGATGCTACACGAGAAAATATTTCGAGTTCTAACAACTTGCACACAACGCTGGTTAAAGACGGTAGTTTCCCACCGAGTGACGATCGCCACTTTTGTAGATTGAGTGAGGACTCCCAAAGACTGCAACAGATGCTTGCACGCTGGAAAGCTTCTGCTTCACGCGCCGTCTATCTCCACTCACTGTCGTTGTCCAGCAGCCTGTATACAAGGGTTCCAGAGCGTGTGCCGTCGCTCGCAGGAAACTTTTATAAAAGTTGAGAGCCCCAGGAACGCTTGTATCTCCTTCTTGCACTTCGGCTCTGGTGCCTCATGAATAGCCTGGACCTTGTCATCGGTTGGCTGTATTACTGTCTTGTTGACCTTGTATCCCAGGTATACAACTTCGTCCACACAAAATACACACTAATCTTGAATCAGCCGCACACCTTCGTCTCGTATTTACCAAAGTGCTGCTTGCAGACGGGTGTTTTGCTCAACGTCATATTTACCGCCTACCAGGATGTTATCGAGGAAAACTTGCACGCCTTCCAGACCTTGCAGCAGCTCTTCCTTGTATTTTCGGAAAATAGCGACTGTCACAGTCACTTCAAACTGCAGACGCGTGACCCTGAAAAGTTCATGGTGTATGGCAATGGTGAGAAGGTCAGCAGTATCACGGTCAACGGTCAGCTGCTGGTACGCTTGGTTCAAATCAAGCGTGGAGAACTTGGCACAACCTGCCAGTTTAGCGAATAACTCCTTCGGGGTGGGCAAAGTGTAGGTTTTCCATCGCACGACTGGATTCACAGTATGCTTGTAGTCCCCGCAGATTCGGACAGAGCCGTCTTTTTAGGTCACGGGTACTATTAGTGTCGCCCATCTCGAATGCCGGACTGGCTCCGAAATGTCCTGCTTGACCACCTTGTTCAGGGCCTCGTCCATTCTTCGAAGCAAGGCAAAAAGAACTGAACGGGGATTGAAGAACTTCGGCTGGGCGGTTGGTATTACTGCCACCTGTATACTGGTGGCCCCTTGCGTTTTCCTAATCTAGGCTGTGAAACTTTGGCATGCTTCCGCAGCACAGCTGCTGTCGACGGGCTTTGGTTCGTCGTAGCCTCCAGCTGGTTGACCTTCAACTCAATTCTGAGAACTTTGAATCAGTATAGGCCTAGCAAGCTGACGCCTGCTCCCTTGACCACGACCAGACACAGCCTTTCTTGGCGCCCTTTGCAGTTGACGTGAACCGTTGCGTAGCCCAGCACCTTCAGTTCTTGGTGGTTGTACGTGCGAAGTCGTAACTCACACGGCTGAAGCTTTCGCTTAGACAGACGCAGCCGGTGCATAGTTCTTTTGTTCACTACGGAACATAGCGCTCCCGAGTCCACTTCCATTTGAAGGGCCTCACCGTTTACTTCGAACACGACGTGAACCGTAGGCTCTTTTGCAGTCATTTGGGAGATGCCGTAGGCGTCCGCCGTCTCTGCAGCCTTGTCGCCGACCGCCCTGACGGCCGCCTCGCCGCCGACCACCTTGAGGTTTCTCACTTGATGAGTTGCGCGTCGACGTCGGTGACATCTGCCTCGTCTTCCGCTGGAAATCTTTCACATAGTGCCCACGCTGCTTGCAAAAGTGTCATTGCGCGTGTCGGAGACGACACTCTCGTCGGGCGCGTGTGACCCTCCGCAACGGAAACACTTGCCGCTTGACTGTGGCTTCGGCGCAGCTGTTCCTTCAGCGCTGCGACGTTGGGCTTAGCTCTCGCAGCCCTGTTCTTTTTAACTCAACACAGTTCCGTAGGCACCGTCCCCTGATCCTTTCGGTCTAAAGGTGGGCATATTGCTGCTATCGCTTTCTCCTTGGCCCCGGTGAAGGTTAATTCGCGCCCGTACAGAAGCCGCTGTTGAAGAGATTCTTCCCGGAGACAGCAAACCAACCTGTCTCGGAGGATATTGTTTAGCGTCGACCCGAAGTCGCAGTGCTCCGACAGCCGACGAATCTCGGCGATGTAGCCAGCGATGCTCTCATCCAGCCGCTGGTCGCGTTTCCCGAACTGAAACCGCTGAACGATAACGGACGGCCTAGAGTTCAAGTGAGCCGTCAGCTTAGAGACGATGTCCTCGTAACTTGTCTCGGACTGAAGAGCCGGCGAACAGAGAGAACGAATAATGGCGTACGTCTCCCCGCAGACGATGCATATCTACAGAACGCTTCTTCTCGGCTGCCTTGAGGTCGTTTGCGATGAAGTAGAACTCTAGTCGCTCAAGGTACAAAGGCCATGTCGCGTCACACCCGGCACGAACTCGCCGATGGTGACATATGTCGTGGCTGCCGCCATCGTACCTTGCTGGCAGAGCGCGTCCGCTTCGTCCCCCGTTGCCGTCGTTGCTTACTTTACCTCGTCGCCAATGTCATATATTTAACAGCGGAAGTGTTACAAGTTTATTTACAAATGTGACGTCTGCACTGGGGATGGCTCTGCACTGGGGCACACACTGTAGCACTCCATCTCAGATGACATGCAGTCAGTCGTCTTCTTCTCGTGGCACGTACTACGTGCCACGAGCAGAGCTGCCTAGCGGGGAACTGAGTCAACACCCATGACAACTTCTTTGTCGGGTGACCTAGTCCGCTGATGTATGCAGAAGGTAAAGCTCCGGTGGACCGATTGATGTTTCCTGGTGTTCTCCGAACATGCCACGATTCTTCATAAAGCCTTTGGCGGAAGTTTATTCATAAACTTCTGACGCTGGTGTTTTCGAAGTCGATGTACTGGTCATTGTCTTCACAGTGTTTTGCAAACAGCGCTGCGCTCGCGTTCAAATTTGAGTACATAATTTTTGTGTTGGAGAATTTTTTCATGCAGCTTCTTCGCTTCGCCGATATATGTGGCCGAGCACTCCTTGCATAGAATTGTGTGCACCACACTTTGCGCTTTTTCTTTTGGTGAGCGGTCTTTCGGTTTTAGCATCAGGCCCCGAGAGTTGATATTTTAGAAACTTTTAGCAAACCGTTACCGTGCACCCCGTACCGCACTATTGGAGCCTTTGAAACATGCTTCTAAGCGCGCGCCCGGGTGATACCGTGACCGCGAGGCGCGCGTTTAAGAAGTATGCTTCAAGGGCCGGTTCACGCAGCACCGTTTTCTTACGTTTTTTTGCGTTAAGTACACTGGTTGGCACGCTTATTATGAATATGTCCTGGTGACTTGTACGTAAGCTTTTGTAACGTAACATAGCGTTGGAAAACGGTGCTGTGTAAGCTAGCCTTAACGATTGGCTAAAAGTCCCTGTTGACTTGTGCGCCATTCGAATGCCTTCGTTTGCTAGCATACGGGCCAGACCTTCGCTGTAGTTCCTGGTTTGTAGGGAACGTAGATCCGGGTGTTTAAGCGGGGCTGTCTACCATTCTGTGCCTGCGAGCTGTGATGATTGGGACTCTGTCGACGAGCTGCACGATGGATTAAGCTGCTCGTGTAACCTATTCTCCTTAGGTCGGTGAAGATTGTTTTTCCTTGCTATTTTCGATCTGTCTTTGAGGAATAGGGCTGTAACCATCAAAGCCTTGTGAATCGTAGAATGGTTTCAGTCGAAACAAAGGTATTGCACCGATATCGCAGGCCGCGCATCCGTAGAAGAAGACGACTCACTTGAAATGACACGTGAAGCTGGCTATTTGAGCGCAAAAGAGAAGGAAAGCTGTTTGCGAACTCCGAGTTTAAGGAGCGACGGCGACGAAATCAAGGCACTACATTTTGGAAATAATTGTGTCGGAGTCCACTGAGGTAAGCTTGTCCCTTTAGTGTTGGCTCCCAACAGCTGCTCAGCTTGAAAATGCCTTGAACGCAGTTGCTAGATGGAACCGAGGGCGCGCGTATATGCATTCTTCACGAACCCATGGCAATGGTTTGGGAAATCAAAACAAGACAACATAGAAGGTACTTTTATAACAAGTACCGGCTTTTAGAGCTTAGGGCTTCCACAAGAGGTAAGAGCCTACATGTAACGGCCACTGGCGGTCATAGGCGCTTAGCGTAGCTGCTTAGCGCCTGCTGATGGCAAGCTTCCTTGATCTAAAACTTTGCATTGGGCTAGTTGGTTCATTGTGATATAAAGGATTAAAAAGCGCCAAAAAACACGGACGAAGAAGAGACACATACAAGCCCAGTCCGTGTTGTATGTGTCCCTTCTTAGTCCGTGTTTTTTTGCGCTTTTTAATCCTCTATATTCCTTTGATCTTTTGCCGGTCAACCTTTACACCTTTCCAGCGGCAGTCTCAAACGAAGCGAACGGGCAAAAAATGCTGAGTCAGTGAGCTGTGGACGCATGTGCAGCGTCCGATATGCCGCACAACAGAGCAACGACGCACCCTCAGAAGGCGCTCCACAGCCCATCAGACAAAGATGGAAGCGCGCAGACGGTGATTTTTAGAAAGGTCTATAAATGTGAGGTTGTTTCGGGCATGCCCACTGAACAGTGCACTCAGATATGGCGTCCGGTGAATGAGTTCTATTTCTCTGCATGCTATTTACCACACCTTACTATTTTTTTTATCTTAATCACGAAACGACGCTTCAGTTTTTCAGCTGTAGTTAACCACACCGGCTAGATTTTGGAGCGGTATGCGTGCACGCAATCGCATCTTGAGGAGGCAGTCGTGTTTTGTTTCAACATATCGTTATCCCAAAGAGGATATGTGGCTTGGCGGCCTGGTAGAACTGTGCGTGCCACCATCTCGGTAGTGTCAAGTTTCTTGGGACATTTGAAAGTCGCTCTGCTGCGGGTTAACAATTAACTTCGTTTTCGAACTTCCGGTCACTCGGCGTTGACGGAAGACGTTTCTCATTTTTTAGGACACCTCCACTTCTTTTAGATAAGAGGGCGTGAGGAAATGTACTATTGAGGGGTACAAGCATAACTCCCACCATCTTAGCTTTACACAAATATTTGCTACTCAAAGGAATTCATTTCTTTCGGGCTGTTTCTGGCGTAGAAGGGTGGTGAGCTGGGCTATCACCTCGCGCTCCGGAGATCGCTAGCCATTGGAACGTGCCTGTATATTCTGTCATTTTCTTTCTTCTTTTCTTTCGAAGATACATTGAGTTGTGAGTTTCAGCGTCTTTCCTGTCTTTTGTTTTCTTCAACAGTTTCCTAACGCTGCTCGCTGATTTTGATCATGTGTTCCTGGCGAAAGCTCCAATCTGTAAAAAACTAATTTCGCGTAAAAAAGACAAAAAAAATACCGGCACCCCGGTATTATTTTGCAAGCGTTTCAAAAAGCCAAAATAAGTTTGAGAGCTCCGTCCTCAATAGGGCACAGATAGAAGACGTCACGGCGGTATATACAAGATTTGTTTTACCCTGGTAGAAAGACTGCGTTTCGTTATTTGGTTTTGTAAAACACAACATTCTCAAAACTACCGGCCAAGTTTCCTCGCGGTAGCCAAGATTTATAATACTTTTTATGGAACCCTCATATTCCAAAATTGTGTCGTTTCGTCAGTTCAATTTAAATTCATTGGGGAAATCGATGTCACGCGACCTATACCAGCCTTCAGGCTCCAAAAAACGAGCCCATTTTTTGTTTATCAAAATCAGGGAGTGCCGAAAATCCTAACATTTGAGCCTTCATTGACAAAAAATCAAATATCTTGAAAATCTTAATGTACAGCTTCATTTTGTGAATGGCTGCAGGCCGCACTGAGCTGTCTGCGAGGCTATCTTTCGAACTGCTCGATTGCTTCCCTTATCGTACTCGGGTATTCGGGTACCGGTAGTAGTCATGATGTGATCGTTAGCGGATCCCGCCTCCTTTGAGCATCGGCGGCAAATACGCCGAAGCTTGACGAGAGGGAGAGAGCGTCGTGGCTCGTTGTCAGACGCTCTGAGACGGGGCTCACGCAAGGCAGACGGCGCTGCCTGGAAATTGCAGACTACGAAAAGCAGGACAATCTCCCACGAAGCCTCGCCTCCAGCCCCCGCTAAAGTGCCAAAAGCACTGCTTTTGTTAACCTAAACCAGGAATAACGTTTTAGGGGCGCAAACTTTCTCTTCTAGGTGTTTCCTTCAAGTATCCTTCAATTACCTTGAAAGATACTTGCAGAAAATCTCAAAAAACGTTTTGTCCAAAAAAAAAAACTGTCTATCTGTGAAGAGAAAAAAAAACATCCCTGAATTCGAAGAAAAAGAAATCCTAAAACACGAAAGCCTATAGTTGTAGTCTATTATCATGAATAATAATAATAATAATAAAAAGATGAGTTATTTAAAGGGGGCTGCAACGATTTCCGGACTTCGGTCAAAGATTTGTGGAAGTTGCCCTCTGGACACTTCTGAAGTAAAGAACCGAAAACCGATTTCGCCTGCGTGTCCTAGTTGTTGCGTAAAAAAAAGATAAATATTGGCATTTCGGGCACCCATCAACTCACTCCCAGTCTTCAGGGCCACACCTGGTCGCACCCCCAGTGACGTCATTCGGAGTGCCGTGTAGCTTCCCGTGTGCTATCTCGGAGGACGCTTCCTCTCCCTCTCTCCGCTGACATTAGCGGGCGTTATGCTGCAGCTTAGAGCCGAGCGAGGTCACGTAATCTTTTCGCCGTAGTTCCTTCGGCTGCCACTTGGGGCTGCAGGTGGGGGAAAAAGCGCGACTTTTGCTTTGCGATTATGCAGCGGAATCGTGACATTTTTAATAAAGGAGGTGTTTTTTCTATCCTCCGGTACACGATAAACAACGTAAAAATGACGATGATGCAAATTCTTTTAATCATAAAATCGTTGCACCGCCCCTTTAACTCTGTGAAGGGGTATGATCAGCGAAGCTGTTTAACACACGACACAGACGTGTCACAGATTTTTGAACAAAGGTGCACGAACACATTTAATGTCTTGATCGGTGATCATCGTGACGAACGGTATGCTCACACAAGTCGAGAACCATCGCCGCGCCGAGGAGCCAGAGAAAACTAGACACGCGTGACGGGACCGCCACCTGGCGGCATTAAACGAAACTAGGCATGCAAGCGCTTGGAACGACGACATAGAGAGAGCGGTGCGCTTCCCTCCTTCTCCTACTTTCCTCCCTCTCTCCTCCTGCCGCTGAATTTGTTCATGGGTGACGTGGCACAAAGTCGTGACGTCGTTTTCCCCGCTAAATTTAGCGGGGAAACTTAATTGGTGTTGAGGTCACGTGACGTCAATTTCTCCGCTAAATTTAGCATGGAAATTGACGTCACGTGACACAAATCCGTGACGTCATTTCTGTTGCAGCACACGAAAAATCCACTGGACCCTAGCCATAAACAACTTCGCTGTAAAATACTAAGCCGCTTTAGTAGCTTCAAGACAAAGCACCGACTGCGGCCTACGGATCCCCAGTTGGTGGGTTTGAATCTAGGCTATCCCGGCAGAGGTGACCGCAATCTGGCGTTCAGAGTTGTCCCCGAGAATATTGCACCCCTGTTCAAGTCGGTGAAATTGCAGTCAGGCTTGTCAGATTGGCTTGGCTTCCAGAGCGACTTTTGCCACGCCTGAACAGGGGCGCCATCTAGATTTGTAAATAACTTGAATCCGAGATTACTGTGACATCTTCTTAACTAAGGCTGCATTTGTTTAGGGCACCTAGCGGGCCAGCGCAACGCACAGATCTATCTGACTGGGAATCATGCTCAGTGAGTTAGGATGCGAGTGCTGCGTCAGCATTCCAATGGGGACCCGAGTTAGTCTACCGAGATACGACACTCGTGTATTTCGTTTCACGACTGGGAAATCGAGAACTGCTAGGGTACGTGCTAATATTATCGTTTTAGAGCGCAGCCTTGAGGCGCTCGTTCCCGTGTTGCGTGGCGTCGCCGTCGCCGTCGGCGTTACCGCGCTAAATTTGGCGGGGAATTGAATTGGCGCTGAGGCAGGCGCGTAGCCAGGATTTTGTTTCGGGGGGCCCGCCCAGGGGGAGAGGAGGTCCCAGCAAAATGAAAGATTTCGGGGGGGGGGGCAGGCCTTATGCCCCCCCCCCTGGCTACGTGCCTGTGCTGAGGTCACGTGACGTCAGTTTTCCCACTAAATCTAGCGGAGATACTGAATTTGTTCATACGTGACGTGACACGAAGTCCTCGTGACGTCATTTCCCCCGCCAAATTTTGCGGGGAAACTGAGTTGGTGTTGAGGTCACTTGGCATCAATATTTCAGCTAAGTTTAGCAAGGAAACTGGGAGGAGGGGAGGTTAGGAACGAGGAGGATGGACGGGAGGAGGAGAAGGACAGGGGGAAGGTACGGAGGGCCCTCCTCTACCCTCCTTCTCGTCCGCTCTCCCTCCCCTCCTCCTTCTCTGCACCCCTCCTCCTCCTCCTGCGTACCATCCCGTCACGGTATATCGCAAAATCAAAATACATCAAGAGCTGCGCTCTAATTTCGCATTACAGAGATTTGTAAACGTCTTTCATTTTTGAGAGCGCAGCTCTTCGGCGCCCGTTTCCGGCTTGAGCGGCGTCGCCGTCGCCGTCGGCGTCGGCTTCGGCGTAACCGTGAGTTCAAGTGACCCTCGTGACGTCACAGGAGTCACGTGACCCTCCCTGAGGTCACGTGACCCCCCTGAAGTCATATGACCCCCCTGAGGTCACGTGACCCCCCTGAGGTCACGTGACCCCCTGTGGTCCCGTGACCTCAGGGGGTCGCGTGACCTCGACGGGGCCACGTGGCCCCCGTGGCGGAGTAGCAGGCAGGATGACGAGATGAGGAGGAGGAAAGAGGGGTATACTCTCCCCTCAGTACCCTTCCCTCCTCCTCCTCAAGAGCTGCGCTCTAATTCGGCGTTACAGGGAGTTGCAAACGGCTTTCGTTTTTTTTTTTATAACTACAGCTTATAAACGATACAGGGTGTTATCTGAGGTTGAGTAGGTAGCCGGCAACACCGGCAAAACAGTCGCGTCGAAGGCATCACGGTGAGACTGATGCTGTCAAGATTAGAAGATCCCTAATTAGTTCTTTCATGCACCAGTAACATACGAAGCGCCGGCTGCTCACAGCCAGTGGCCTCCACAGTTTTGCTTGACGAGTGGAAACGTAAAAACATTCTTAAAAATCTACAGATATGCGTAGGTCACTCCATATATTAGGCCTTTATTCCAGAGAAGAAATCAGGTTGAAACTAATTTAGGAATGAGTATACCAGCCATGAACTGTGTGTCCTTAGAAGACATTTGAATTATTTTACTTCTTCGTACGCAGGACCGAATTGAGTTGTATTTCAAGAGCAAGACGCAGATCTGCGAGTGATGAAAACACTGACGGCAGCGGCAGAGCCCACCGGACGGGCATCGGGAAGCCGGCATGAGCATCGGCTGATGGCTCTCTCTAACCAGCGTGCACTGCCCGCTTCCGATACTGAGGCCACCCCGAAGAGCTGCGGCTGGGGTCGCGTCCAGCCGGAGTGCCTGCAGAGCCTGCGCACACCACCCTGGGCCCTGGCCGCCTTCTGCTCGGCCGGCTTCATTCAGGGACTGGCCATCAACGGCTACATTCCTGTCGTGCTGCCCACCATCGAGAGGCGCTTTCAAATGCGCAGCATCCAGGCCGGCAGCATCGTCAGCATGTACAACGTAGGCTCGCTCTTATGCAGCACTCCTGTGGCCTACTTCGGAAACAGGCAGCACAAGCCCAGGTACATGGCCATCGGGACTATCGTCATGGCCACTGGCTCCTTCATCTTCGCCATACCCCACTTCTTGGTGCCGCCATACCAGAGCTCTGACATCAAGGACCTTTGTCCCAACTTACTCAAGTCAGAGGAGTTCTGCGCCACGTCGCCCACAAACTTGCCAGAGTACCGTTACTTCTTCATGCTTGGCAATTTTTTGCATGGCTGTGGTACGTCACCCTTCTACACACTGGGCATCGCTTACCTGGATGACAACGTGCCCACCAAGACGTCGCCTGTTTATTTGGGTACAATTCACTTTTGATTTAACTTTAGTTTTGCCTAGTTCCGCAACACTTTATCTTGCGAGGTTCGCTGAAACGTCGTTAAGGATCAGTCCATTAATTTCAATGTCCTCTATTCCAGGCATTTATTTTGCCATGGCTCTCCTGGGGCCAGCTGTGGGCTTCCTTTCCGGGGCTATTTCTTATCCCTCTACACCGACATCACCAAAGACCCTAAGGAGTAAGCGCTGAAATTTAGGAAGCTTAGAGCTAGCTCAAATGATACACGCGTGTTTGGGTAGGACCAGAATGATAAATCTTTGCTTTCTATTTTCAGGGTCAAGTTGAACCGATTTAGCAAAGTCTGGGTTGGTGCCTGGTGGATGGGATTTCTAGTTGCCGCAGGCCTGGCATTTCTAGCCGCCATTCCAATTTTCGCACTTCCGAAAGAGCTTCCTGGTATGTTGTACAATCCACGAGTCTCCTCAGAGCACAGTTACAGGTGTTTGTTCGTTAGGACCAAAAAGGACCCATAGATCAAGAAACTTGGGCAATTGGTGATTGAATGTCGACATGCAATGGAGAACGCAGGCTTCCGCGCAGATGCAGTGCCATGCTTGAGTGAATTATGTTTTTCCTGTTATTTCATTTTGGATCAAGTAGATTCAAATACAAATAAGCCATGCAATTTCTCAAGTCTTTGCAATCGGAAGTAATAGGCTCTGCATGAGTACAAAATTTCAAATTAATTACGCTGCTTGTCATTTCTCTTAAACGCTCCGGTTATTTCTTTAGCTGCTCCAAGTAACTATATTTCCTGAATCCCCGACCTTCATCATTTCGAGTATGCTATTTAGTATCGCGAAATTCAGGATAGTTATTATAAAATCGGCAATAGAAAATGAGACCAAAACCAACATTCAGTTATACTCGCACTTTTCAGTGCCGTGACGTCAAGTGGTAGGCAGGCTCACCAGTCGAGCAGGCAGTCTAAAGAATGGACTATGCCGAGCATTTGTTTCGTGCAGCTGCTCGGGTGCTAGATCAAGCTTGCAAAGCAATAATTTGACACCATTAGACTCCTTGTAATCAGTTGGGAACAAACTCTACAGCACAAAGAGTGAACCGCCGCCTGCCGCTGGCGTCAGTTTGTGTTGTTGCCAGTAGCGACTTTCACTTTGATAAACACGACGAGGACCGGAGTTGTAAGTTCAGATGTACGTAATGAGCTCGTAATAAGCTCGTGTATAGTAAAAAACAAACATTTCAACTCAATATCGTTGCACTGCCCCTTTGATTCGATCTGCTAATATCTTCTCAAATCGGACTATAAAAAATTGTGGCCAAATTTCCCTTATATCCCTCCATTTTTCAATCGTTGGAGATTTTAAAGGAAACTAAAGTGCGTTCTCAGAAATAATGACCCTGCTTTCTCTCAACTCCACCCAAACCACTACGCAGACATCTGAGCTATATAGTATTTTGTCGCCGTTAAAAATATACCGCAGAGTGTTTTTTTAAATTTTTTTTTATAAAACATAAAACACTAATATTTATTAGTAGTCACTTATCGAAGACAGCTTTTACAGTTTATTCGCAAAACACTGCAATACATAATTTCTGCTTCAGAATGTGTTCATGCGCCTTTTCCACGAAGATCCACCACACCTGAACTAAGAGCATTCTAGAGCCATTACATTTCATGTCACGTAAATTTAAGATGACAGTATGTATGGCACCATAGAACTTTTTACACTAAAAGGACGGATTCCAGGTATCACACTAGAACATAGCATAAGAGTGAGTGCTTTGTGATCCCTGTCGACATGCCTTTAAAGATATTTACTTTTTTAATATTTGCTTTCGCTTTCAGACAAAAATTTCGTGAAACAGAGAAGAAATGACACTGGAGGCATTTTTAAGACTTATTTCAGTTAAAAAGCTTGCCAACAAGAAAGGAAACAACATTCTCTCTACTGCTGCCACGTGTTTTTCACTGATATAAATGCCACATATCCACAGCGTCAGTTCTTGCTTTGACAATATTAGGCTTAGGTTGACGTCGAACTGATAAAAAGAAAAGTCATTATCGTTTCTCTTTTTCTCCAGCTAACGTCATGTTCTCAAACCTTCACGTTCTCGCGGAGGTTCAGCTTCGTGAGATTCCTAGTTTATTTACGCAGGTAGAAAAACACGATTCTTTGTTTCGAAAACACCCGGTATATAATAATATGAGAATATACAAACGATTATACTATTAGGCAAATCTTCACAGGCTACCGCAGCGTCCGGGCCATTAAAAAAAACGAAGTTGACAAGAATTTGCAAACCAAGATCATGGAGGTGAAACACGAACATTTTCTCGGAATCATCGCCATGCTCCTTTCGAACCGTCCCTATGTGCTGCTGACCATGGCGGGGACTCTGGAAGGTAAGCGAAATCAAATATTCACAGCGTCTCGCTCAGCACTCACTCCAGTCATCATCAATCGACATCAATGTCCTACCGTATGTCACTTCTACGAGTCGAAATCTATATAGCACCCTAGCGAAAAAAGAAAAGACAAAAAGACTTCCTTTTTTTCGTTTTATCGATGTGGGAAGAAGTGAAAGCAATATCTGTAGCACGTTCGTGCATTTGCGGACAAAACGGTGTCGTCATCAAGTACCTGAGGACGGTACTTGACACCATTTTGCCCGCACTGCAGGAACGTGCTACAGTTATCGCTTTTACTTGTGTGTACTTTGACGAAGAAGAAAAAAAAAAGAAAAGCGAGGGGGCAGGTTTTTTTTTGTGGTATTGAGTGGTGAAGGTAGGGGATGACGTTGACGTTCAGCGATTCGTGGAGAGGGGGTTGCACGCAGAGAATCAAGGCGAAGCTCCACGCGGAAGGGGACCGTGCAAGGCGTCGATTTGCCAGAAACTATTTTCAGGTTCGAGCTGCGTTCCGGAACGCGGTGGAAGTTTCTCAAACCCTCCAACACTATCCATAGCAACTGGATACTGCCAGTTTGGGGTTTGGTATAACGCGAGTAATGTTTGAAAACAGCTGTTTTAAAGTTATCTTTAGCATACGAAAGGGGAAGACACTCCGCTGGCGCTTCCTCGTCGTCGCATCGTTAGTGGCGTGCCGTCTTCCTTCTTCGAGCGTCTCGTCTCGCGCCTTGAGAGGAGAGAGGAAGGGTCTTTTCATCTCTGTTCTGACGACAGACATTACATTCGCAAGTTGACAATTTATGATGTATATATTTCTAAATTAAGTAAGCTTGTGTAGCTGAGAGATGTAGGTTTATAATGTTTTCTTTACCAAAGGAAGCGGTCTTTCATCTTTCGTGCGGCTTGGAAGACGGAGTGAAAACTACGGACATCACTAAAATGTTTTCAGAGCTACCCAAACTAAACACTGCGCAGAATGCCCAGGTTTTACACTTCCCGGCGTTATATTTGTAATATCTGAATTCAAAATAGCTATTAAGAAAAGGACAAATGAAATTTATATCAAAATCAACATTAAAATTTTCCCGCACCCTCCAGTGGGGTGACGTCGCATGTTGTATAACATGTAAGTCGAGCAGGCAGTCTAAAAAACGCAGTATTTTGCGTGTCTTTTTTGTTTTCTTGCGTGAGCTTTCTGGCATTGATTATAAGCTATCAAACTTCTTTTAGCCTGTCGGGAACATGATGTACTGCACCCCTGTTACAACATTTGTCGTCACGTTTTCAGTGTTACCAGGAGCACTTCTCAGCTTTACAAACCGAATTTAAAACTTTAATTATTTAGGGGAAAGGTTGTTGTTACTCTCAATACCGGTTACTTGTTCAGATGCGTCTATTAATTTGTTGAACGAACTTTGAGGCAAATTGGTGACTACCATAATTTCGCCGGAGATCCCCTTGAGGAACTAAGTTGACAGGACAAGGTTGGAAGAGTAATGTTAAGATGAACTTTGTCAATGATAAAAGAAACATTTCGAATTTTCTGAAAACACTCCTACCTTAAGTGCAATGTAAGGTCAGAAACGGCTCAATTACAGGGCTTGTACACCAATAGATCAGTGGTTCTCGACCATCGATGTTTCGCGGACCCCTTGTAGATCTGAGGAGATGATGGAGGACGCTGTTCGTGGTAAGGGGAAGGGAAAGCTACAGGTTAATTATGATAATGATTTAATAAATGGATATTGTCACGAATGACAAGTGATGAGGCGGTAATAACTGAAGTGAACTAAACGTTTAATCGGGGCGAACTTGTGCCCAAAAAGTAAAGAAAGAAACAAAAGATAACAACAGAGCGTCGCGGGCGTCGAAAGTCGGCGAAAGCAGCAGGAGTCGAACGCTGGGGCGAAACTGACTGCGGCTCGCCACGCGGAGCCACTTATGTACACGCGTGGGCTTCTGGAATAATCGGCGTCGAAGGTTCGACGCGTAGAACATTCGGGCCTAGAATAAACAACAATGTTCTCGAATTCACCAGAACATAAACTGAAAGCATAAATAAAATCCGCGGAACTCCCAGGAATCGAACCCTGGGCCTCCGCACGAAAGTCAAGCGCGGTAACCACTCGGCCACGCACGCACTTGCTCGCTGACGCGCGTGGCATTACTCCCCCTTTAAAAAGGCATCGTCTCGATGCCACGCGAAAGGCAACAAAACAGAGCAGGACAACCAAAAGAATGGGAAAATACGGAGGCTGGCAAAACACAATCCTATCAAGTGTTGCACGAGATCACGGTTCACAGTCTTATCGCGCGTAGTACGGCTTGAGGCGCACGACGTGGACGACTTCGGGTCGTGGAGGGCGGCGTGATGAAGTCCGTGTTCCGTCGGGCATCACCTCGTAGTTCAGATCGCCGAGTCGGCGAAGCACTTTGTAGGGTCCGAAGTAGCGCTTCAGGAGTTTCTCGCTTAGACCGCGTCGTCGTATTGGGGTCCAAACCCAGACACGGTCTCCGGGCTTGAAGCGAACGTCGATCCGGCGAAGGTTGTACCGGGTAGCGTCGACACGTTGTTGATCTTGAATTCGGAGTCGGGCGAGCTGGCGAACTTCTTCGGCTCGTTGAGCAACCACCTGGGCGTCGGGTATCCCATCGTCAGCTGGCTCGTGGGGTAGCATTGCGTCGAGCATGGTCGACACTTTCCTGCCATGCACCAGCTGAAACGGTGTTACTCCTGTGGTCTCTTGCACCGCCGTGTTGTAAGCAAATGTGACGTAGGGTAACACCTCGTCCCAAGTCTTGTGCTCTACGTCGACATACATTGAGATCATGTCGGCGATGGTTTTGTTCAGCCGTTCTGTTAGTCCATTTGTCTGCGGATGGTACGCAGTGGTTCGACGGTGGCCGGTGCCACTGAGACGAAGGATCTCTTGCGTCAGCTGGGCCATGAACGATGATCCACGGTCGGTAATGAGGACTTCGGGGGCGCCGTGCCGGAGGACAATGGACTCGATGAAAAACTTGGCGACTTCCACAGCCGTACCTGATGGAAGGGCTTTCGTCTCGGCGTACCGTGTGAGATAATCTGTGGCGACGATTATCCAGCGGTTTCCCGACGTTGACGGCGGGAAAGGGCCAAGTAAATCCATTCCGATCTGCTGGAACGGCGTAGACGGGGGAGCAATCGGATGCAGATGTCCTGATGGCTTCGTCGGCGGTTTCTTGCGTCGCTGACACTCGTGGCATGATCGAGTGTAGAGGTGAACGGTCTTCGGTAGCCTTGGCCAGTAGTACTTTTCTCGAATCCTGGCGAGCGTCCTGCTGTAGCCGAGGTGCCCAGCCGTTGGGTCGTCGTGACAGGCTTGGAAGATCTCCTCTCTAAGGTCGGCAGGGATTACCAGCAGCCATGGCGAGCTGTTGTCTCCGAAGTTCTCCTTGTAAAGCACACCTTGTCGGAGGACGAAGGTCGGCAGGGCTCTCAAGAAGACACGGGGGATAGTACCCCTCGTCCTTCGAGGTGCTCGATTAAGGCGCGCAACTCAGGATCGTCTCTTTGACGTCGCGCCATGTCGTCGGTGTTGACCGCCCCAAGGAAGTACTCGTCGTCATCGTCGTCGCTGCTACTGGAGGATGTCTCGACAGGGGCTCTGGACAGGCAATCGGCGTCGCTGTGCTTGCGGCCTGACTTGTAGACCACAGTCATGTTGAACTCCTGTAGTCGGAGACTCCATCGAGCGAGTCGTCCTGACGGGTCCTTGAGGTTCGCAAGCCAGCAGAGCGAGTGGTGGTCCGTGACTACACGGAACGGGCTCCCGTACAAGTACGGACGAAACTTCGTGATTGCCCAGACGACCGCAAGGCATTCTTTTTCAGTCGTGGAGTAATTTTTCTCCGCTTTGGACAGTGTCCGACTTGCGTAGGCGATAACTCGCTCGGTGCCTTGTTGCACTTGCACCAGTACCGCGCCAAGTCCAGCGTTACTGGCGTCCGTGTGAATTTCGGTTTCCGCATCCTGATCGAAATGTCCAAGAACGGGAGGAGTCTGCAGTCGTCGCTTCAGCTCGTCGAATGCCTGCTGCTGCTCCTCGGCCCATTCGAACTTCTCGGCGTCCTTCGTGAGGTTTGTGAGCGGTGCGGAAATCCTTGCGAAATCTCGAACGAAGCGGCGATAGTAGGCACATAATCCAAGGAACCTTCGCACGGCCTTCTTGTCTCTCGGCGCTGGAAATGCTGCGACGGCGCGAGTCTTCCTGGGTCGGGGCGAACGCCTTCGTTACTAACCACGTGACCGAGGAATTTCAGTTCGTCATAGGCGAACCGACACTTTGACGGCTTCAGGGTGAGTCCGGCGGTCTGTATGGCCTGGAGAACAGCTCGGAGTCGTCGCAAGTGCTCGTCGAAGTCGCCGGAAAACACTACGACGTCGTCGAGGTAGACGAGACAGCTCTGCCACTTCAGTCCTGCCAGTACGGTGTCCATGACACGCTGGAAAGTTGCTGGCGCCGTGCACAGTCCGAAGGGCATAACCTTGAACTCGTACAGTCCATCCGGCGTGACGAAAGCTGTCTTCTCTCGGTCCTGTTCGTCGACTTCGATCTGCCAGTAGCCGCTCTTCAGGTCCATCGATGAAAAGTATCGAGAGTGGCGCAGCCGGTCCAAAGTGTCGTCAATGCGGGGGAGTGGATAGACGTCTTTCTTCGTCACCGCGTTCAGCTGTCGGTAGTCCACGCAGAACCTAAGCGTTCCGTCCTTCTTCTTAACCAGTACGACTGGAGAGGCCCACGGACTGCTTGATGGCTGGATTATGTCGTCGTTCAGCATCTCTTGAACTTGCTCCTGGATCACCTCCCTTTCTTTAATGGAGACTCTGTACGGTGATCGATGCACAGGGCGCGCGTCGTCCTCGGTAACGATGCGGTGCTTCGCAATGGCTGTTTGGCGCACCTTCGACGACGTAGCAAAGCAGTCGCGGTATTCGACGAGGAGGTTAATCAGCTGCCGTCGTTTCGGGCCCGGAAGCTTAGGGTCGATGTCGAGCTGCGCAGGCGACGTACTGTCTTGCTGAGGTGTCGAGGGTTCGTCAGTAATGGCGGCGATTTTGGCGGAGTTTTGGAGGTCCTCGACGTGGCCAACGGCTGCTCCTTTCGTGAGGTGTTGCGTTTCATTCCGAAAGTTCGTCACGAGTACCACAGTGCGGCCATCCTGAAGTTCCGCTACTCCTCTTGCGACGCCTATTCCTCTTCCTAGGAGCAACTGGAGGCTTCCCTCGAGCAGAACTTCGCCGCAGAAAGCTTCGGTGATCCCGACGGGCACGAAAACACTCGACCGCGGCGGTAAGTTCACGTGACTTGCGAGAACTCGGACCGCGGATGTTGTCGCTTTGGGTTCCTCCGGTGGTGAAACAGGTTTTCGTAGTGTCAACCGGTTTGCTCCGAGGTCGATGACGGCGCCATACTCGCAAAGAAAGTCCATTCCGAGGATAACATCCCTCGCACAGTCTTGCAGAACGACGAACTTCACAGGGCACGTCTCACCGTGGATCTCGACGCGAGCAGTGCATCTCCCGACTGGTGTAATGAGGTGTCCTCCGGCGGTTCGTATTTGGGGTCCGTCCCACGGCGTGATGACTTTTCGAAGGCGGCGGGAGAGCCTCCCACTCAAGACTGAGTAGTCTGCTCCGGTGTCCACGAGTGCTGATGCGTCGACGCCGTCGATGACGACGTTTAGGTTGTTGGACACCGTTTCAGGGGCGTCGTTGCGATGCGTAGCGTCGGGAGAGTGGGAGCGCTCCGTCGTTCTTGGAGGCTCTTTACTTCGGTCGTCTTCGGCAACGCCACCTCCAGGCGTTGCCGCACTTAGTTTTCCCGGCGACGCAGGGGAGACAGGCTCTCTCGGCGGGGTCGTGGCGCTGGGGACGCTGAACGTCGTGGCGATGGGGACCGGGCTTCACGGCGGAGAGACGACACTGGGGAGGGCGAGCGTCGGAGGTACTCCTCGATGTCGCGAGGACGCTCGTCGTACCTTGGGCGCGGGTCGTTCGGGTGGAACCCGCGCAGCCCCAGTTGTCTGTAGGGGCATCGGCGGTAAATGTGGCCGGCTTCACCGCAGTGATAGCACAACGGGCGTCGATCGGCCGTCCTCCACACGTCGGTCTTTCGTGGCGCTGCTGGTTCCGGGTGGCCGTGCGCCCGATCTTCCTGGCGTCGGGAATACTGCGGCGCTGGAGGTTCACGTCGGGGTGGTGCCGTGACCTGGCGGTGAGCTTGCGGCGGTCGTCGGGCCATGGCGGCGTAGGTCAGCGTCGGCTCTTCGGGTGCGGCCACGGTGACAGGGACATCTGGTTGGATCGCTCGCTGAACCTCGTCTCGGACCACCTCGGCAATGGAGATTGAGGCCGGGCGTTCAGCAGTCGGCAGGAGCTTCTTAAGCTCCTCCCGGACGACGTCACGGATCATGTCGCGAAGGCCGGGGATGCTTGGACTGATGTCGTAGCCCGATGCAGAAGCAGCAGCTACGCTCGAGTGCCGGTGGTAGTGGCTGGCTCTTGCGAGGAGGGCACGTTCCATGTTCGTGGCCTCCGTGACGAAATCTTCGACAGTCGATGGGGGTTCCGAACCAGACCACCGAAGATGTCGTCCTTTACACCTCGCATTAGTATCCGCAGCTTCTTTTCGTCGGTGGCTTGAGGGTCGGCGCGAGCGACCAGGCGCAAAACATCCTCGACGAAGCTGGTGATGCTTTCATTCGGGCCTTGGGTCCTTGTTCGAAGGGTATCTTCGGCCCTCTCGCGTCGGTGCTGGCTGGTAAACGTCTTCTTTAGTGCTTGCTTGCACAGCTCCCACGAAGTTAAAGAAGCCTCGTGGTTCTCCAGCCAGTACCTCGCAGTCCCTTCCAGCGAGAAGTAGATGTTCTGCAAGCACTGCTCAGGTGTCCACCCGTTATGACGGGCCACACGTTCATAGTGTTGCAGCCAGTCCTCGATGTCTTCGTGGGCGTCCCCATGGAAGGGCGTCGGATTCCGGGGTGCGACGGGCAGGTAGATGACGGCAGGAGCGGCCGGGGTCGTCGACTGCTGGTCGTTCATGGTCGGCCCCGTTGGCTGCTTGGTCCTGGGCGGCAGAAGTCCAAATTCCGGGTGTAGGCCTTGGGTGCGACGACTGAACCGGATCTCGGTCTGGTCTTCGTCGGGTCCTCCGGAGCTTGGGTTCGGGCTTGTACTGCGGGAACTTGGAGGGGTGCGCTTCACGGACATGCGGTACCCCGCACCTCCACCAAAATGTCACGAATGACAAGTGATGAGGCGGTGAATAACTGAGTAAACTAAACGTTTAATCGGGCGAACTTGTGCCCAAAAATAAAGAAAGAAACAAAAGATAACAGCAGAGCGTCGCGGGCGTCGAAGTCGGCGAAAGCAGCAGAGATCGAACGCTGGGGCGAAACTGACCGCGGCTCGCCACGCGGAGCCACTTATGTACACGCGTGGGCTTCTGGAATAATCGGCGTCGAAGGTTCGACGCGTAGAACATTCGGGCCTAGAATAAACAACAATGTTCTCGAATTCACCAGAACATAAACTGAAAGCATAAATAAAATCCGCGGAACTCCCAGGAATCGAACCCTGGGCCTCCGCACGAAAGTCAAGCGCGGTAACCACTCGGCCACGCACGCACTTGCTCGCTGACGCGCGTGGCAATATAACTGAAGAGCTAGTTTGAAGTAGACCTTTGTCATCGACATACATACGAGAAAATTTACCCCAAAACGTTTCTTCTCAATTTAAAAAAAAAAAATAGACAGCTTTTTTTTTCGTTTTTGACTTATAAAACAGGGCCTCGCGGACCTCTAGAATGCCTTCGCGGACCCCAAAGAGTCCGCGGATCCCCATTTGAGAACCACTGCAACAGATTATTACGAGTAATACGGTTATTTGTTATGAAGTGACCTACACTGGGTGGTAGAGTGGACGCGAAGAAGTCATGTGCGCTTTTTGGGCATTTTGCTCAGACAGGCTGTTGTAGAAAATTAAATTGTATTTTGCTCGGTGTTTAAGATGTTCCAGCACAGTCACTGACAGTGTAACAAACACAGGGTGTGGCTTATTATGCTTCACGCTACGTGATTCATTAAGCTAGCCAATGCACCTTTCCGGAAAAGTCAGTGCCACCAGTGAGCGCTCCGGGCAATATGGGAACTGTGAGGCTTCGCACCTTTCCGCCAAGCCAAGTCTAAACTAGTCAAGCTTCTTCACGCCAGGTGGCGGACGCTGCCGCCCGGACTGGAACACCATTCTCGGTCCATTCACGCATCCAGGCGAGCTAATTTGACCTACAAACGTTGTTAAAACAAACCCGTTTTTCTTTTTTTTTTTTGCGAAAGGAAATAAAGTGTTTTATCTATACTTGTTTCAGCTTCGGTCCAGACGCAGCCAGGCTTATAGTACAAGCGCGGAGCTCCGGGCTCCTCAGTATCCCTTCCAAGCACGCGCGCTCGTGCAGTGCAAGCACTGTTCTGGTCCACATGCTCGCGCTTGTAGCATCGGCTGCGTCCGACCGAAGCTGAAACGAAGTATAGCTCAACTGATCCCCGTGGCAAAATATGAAAACATGCTTGATGCGTGAGTAAGAACTCGCTCTTCGGCGCGTGGCCCACGCGCGACGCCCATCACAAAAAGAAAGGTGGCATATCCAGAAATACGCCAGTGGACAGACGTGCTGTGATTTGCCCACTTAAGTTTCTCAACTTAAGTGGGCAAATCAGCGCAGCACACGGCACTGCAAAGATTTCCCTCCACGCTACACAGGGACATAACGCGAACCTAGGCAACGTGATTCGCGTAGGGTGGTTGAGCCGACGACGGAGCAGCGACTCTCACTCGTTCCCGAAATGCTCACGCGCGCCGCTTGAGGGCGTGCGCTACTTTCCAAAAAGGTCCATTGGGCGAGTTGCTAAACGCGATGAAAACAGCTGAGTTCACGAAGGCCGAGCGAAGAAACACCAATACAGGTTCGTCCTGTTTGTTCTTTCAATCGTTTTTGGTCGTTTGAGCTGTTTTCATCGTGCGAAAGGTATTCGGCCAAATTGGTGATACAGCGCGCAATAAACGCAGAGAGTTAGGTCAAGCGCTAAACTAGATATTTATTGTCCAAGGAAAAAAACGAGCGATTTATTTTGTCGGTTGGTTCTATAATCGAACGCCCTGTATTTTGAAGCTGTCTGTGCTATGGCGGTTTCGTGCTCATCTATGAAACGCCGTCGCTCTCTTATCGGACTGAGTGGCTATGGAGCACGGATAGGATACTCCCTCTGCCCTTTCTTTCAGTAGTCTGTTTGCAAGTACAGATTCTCGGCGCCGCCATCTTGATGCTGGCCTCGGCAATGAGTGTGTACACGGCTGCCAGACAAAGCATTTTCTTCTCAGAGTGGCCAGACTAGCTTTCAAGTGCCTGCGAACGTCTCTTGGTTCAACTCTAAGGGTCCGCTCTTTCCAGCTTGTTTTCCCCCTTTTGTTTACTCTACACTAGGCCCGTGCACTGGATTATATTTATCTTTCTCGATCGATCAAGGGTCGAAGACAATGCGTTATCATTCGGCTACGACTCGACTTGGATCGGTACTCGGCCTCACGCCGATGCAATGTTCGGCCATGTCGACCTGCGTCAGGAACAGTTTATCTTGTTGTCCCCATGACTTTGCCGCAAGGGGCGCGACGGTTGAATCTCCTTTCCGATAGTTGTCTCACGCTGTGCACAATTGTCGAATGTACTCGAAATAGAAAGCACGTTTATTTTCCCCGTAAATATGAACCAATCAGTACGAAATACAGAGTGCATTCATAGAATCATGAGTCGCAAAATATTACACCATCTTTCCGAGGGGAATTATGGGGTGATGCGGAGCATCGCGGATCGTTATTAACGGTGTTATTAACGGTGTTAGTAACGTTGTTAGTAACGTTGTTAACTTGGGTTCCGCCGCTCGCTTCGTACGTTTACGTTGAACTTCACGGTCCCGAACCTCAGGTTCTGCTGCTCGACGTTCACGAACCAACGCGGCGTCCCGTTCTAAAGGTCGGGTTCCGCCGCTCGCTGCCTACGTTTACGTTGAACTTCACGATCCCGAACCTCAGGTTCTGCTGCTCGACGTTCTCGAACCGCCGCTGCTTCACGTTGTCGTAGTTCAGCATCTGCCGCTCGACGTTGACGAATGGACGCCGCCTCTCGTTGTCGTAGTTTTTTTTTCTTTATTTGTTTTGCGGAAAGTTCCGCGTGGGGGGCAGAGATAAAGGCTTGGTGCCTGACAGGGCCCCTGCCCCCGTACAGTTCAGCAGTGCAGTACAAAAACACAGTGGCAAATTCATCAGGGAACAAAATGCGCCATTTACCAAACCGATCTGTTAGTGGAAAAAGGACCGAAACATTTGTGCAACATTCTAAAAATATACAATCAAAAATTGAAGTTTCATATACCATAAAAAATATTTAAAAAATAAAAATAAAAAAATAATGTAATAAAGAGACACTGATCATCGAAAAACGACCAGAAATAAAGACATGCTGCCGTTGTGGACTACAAAAAATACAAGTATACAATACATCACATTAAAATCAGCCACAACACAGTGGTAATAATAAAAGGACAATAAAAGGTTTTTCTCTCACACTTAAAAATCAAGAAACAAGGAATGGAAATATGCACAAAAATCAAAGACATACTTATAACACTCGTGAAGTTTATGGAACTAACAAAGATGAAAAAGCAATTTCACTTGTAACGAGCATCCTTCTACAAGCACATTTAAAGCTATTAAAATGTTGATAGAAGTCTACGGAGATATCTTTTCTGTTTAGAGTTTTGTTTATCTGGAAATTTAGCCTTTGTCGGCCATAGTTAGTTCTTATTGCCGGCATCTTCCTTATTGGGTTTCGAATATTGTACATGCTCAGATTATCTGTTGGTGTAGTGTGGAGCTTGTTTCTGTGTATCAACTGTAATAGTTTGAAATAAAATACTTGATCTGCTTTTAGCATATTATATTTATTAAAAAGTGGCTGCGTGCTTAAATTTCTTCTGTCTCCTCTATAATTTTCATACATACGCAAGATTTTCTTTTGCAAGATAATTAGTTTATTGTAATTAGTTTCTGTCGTAGTTCCCCACACCAAGATACCATAGCTCATTTTTGAGTAAAATAGGGAGTAATATAATGTTTGTTTAAGCCAGGTCGGTAGTAAACTGTGCACTTTGTATATGCTTCCAGTAACTCGGGACAGTTCAGCCTTGAGCATATTGACATGAGTTGACCAAGAGAGGTCCTCAGTGAACCACACCCCCAAAATTTTTGCTCTGTAGCTTGCTCCAGCAACGTACCTTCAAATGTTATGTTGATAGTACTGTGATCGCGTTTGTTTATCGGCTTAAAAATAACATATTTTGTTTTACATGTATTTAGACCTAAGCGATTTGTTTCTAACCATTTTGAGAGTTTTAAAAGATAATCATTGGCTAATTTCTCTACGATCTGTTTTGTCTCACCAGAAAAAAATACATTTGTGTCGTCTGCGTACATTATTAACTGAGGGGAGCCAGGTATTTGTGTTATATCGTTTATATAGACAAGGAATAGCAGAGGCCCTAGAATGGAGCCTTGGGGAACGCCGTGTTTTATTTTCATTTTGCTAGATGACTCATTATTTAAGCATACATATTGGTAGCGTTCATTTAGATAGCTTTCAATTAATTTTAGCCCTATTCCTCGTATACCATATATATTAAGTTTTTTAAGTAAAATATCGTGTTGTACAGTGTCGAACGCCTTTTTTAAATCCAAAAACAATCCCAGTGTAACCCAGTGTAACCCAGTAAGTTCAGGGTCTGCCGCTCGGTTCAAGCGTTTGCGCTCAGCGTCGCGTGCCCTTCGCTGCGCAGCTTTGTCTTCAGTGGACGTAGCGTTGCTGTTAGTTTGTGGGGTGGTGCTGACGCTTGTTTGCGCCAACCCACTAACTGACGGGACTGTTGCTTCCATCACACTTCATCGGAAGAACGGAGTGAAGTGGAGTCAACAGCGCTGAACCAGGGGAGTGCAGCTGTACCTTCCACCGTGGTAAAGCGAAACTAGCGACACGGCGCTTTGCGGCAAAATGGCGAAAGGAGGTCTGGGGCTAGACAAATTCGCACAACACTCTCATGAGATGGCGCCACCTTAGTCAACACCCTCGCGTACCCTCCTCCTCCTCCTCTCTCCCGCTATTTTCTCCCCGATTCTTTTTTTTTTTTTTCTGCACGCGCGGCCGACGTTTGATTTTTTCGGTTTTCGGTACTGCGCGCAACAGCGCGGCGGCACCGAAAACCGAAAACGCCTCGGCGCAGACTACGCTGCGCCGGGGCGATCGAGTGTTGTCTGCACATGCAATCTTTGAACACATGAACATTAAGAACGATCTCACCGAGGCAAAGAAAGAAATCCAGGTGATGGACTTAAATGCATTTTTATTTGGTACTCCTGGGTTAGGCCACACTCTCAAAATAAACTCTTTACATAATGTTATCTACATAAATGTATGCAACAGCCCTAGGTGAGCGAGCATTAAACGAAGGAAGTGGTGAAAAACGGAAAGATGGGAACGGTAAGTAACACAGAATGTAGAACTATTATTCCACAAGTTTTCCACTCAGAGCTGCTCACTTCTTTAATTATAGGAAACGTTCCACAATAGAAAAACAAAAGTGATGAACACGCAAAAAAAAAAATTGGTCTAGAAGGACATAATATGCATATATACATATCAATATATGTCCAAACTTCTGGTAACTATACGAACATGAGCACGCGCTATGAAAAACAGCATAAGTCAATAAATGAAACTCGCAACGTGCATTATCTCTACTTAGTGTTCAGAATAGCAGGAATGCGGTAACAATTCAATATACTGATTGCGCAATTAGCGAAGTTTATAGAAACAGCTCATACCCAGAGAGCTATTCAAAAGTCTATAAATATGATCACTATTCTAGGAACATATACGCATTAAGACAATGCGCGTAAGTAACTATTTACAAGGGTTTACAAGCTATTTACGATGATTTCACGAATTGAAACACGACGTCGAGTCTCCAGACCGCAAGTCAGATTATGATGTGCATCGACTTTATTATGGCTTGTGAAGACCTCCTGGATATTGAACCTCTCAAATAGGGTATCCTATATCTTTTATATATTAATGCCTGTCAGTTGGCTCGGCCTCAACAATAAAATTTGACGAGGGCTACTACGGCTTGATCAAGTCAGCACTGACGAAAGTTTATTATGTTCTATCGCAAAGCAAAGCTGAGTGGTTCATATAAATGTTTAGACAGCACGATGTCAATCTGCCTCGAATCTGACATGACTCGAGGTCGTGTCAGATTCGAAAAATCAAGAAAAAAAAAGTTCGTAAAGTTTGTGATGCGTTCAAGAGGTTCTTGCGCAATCGGTTTTTGGATTTTTTTAGGTTATCTAATGTACGTTTCGTCCAGGGTAACGTAATCTTCCTCGGCCTGCCACCTTGTCTCTTTGGGGTTGCCATCGTGCCAGCCGTGGCCCTCGATGAGGCTGCAGCTCCCATTGGTGTCTCTAGAGTGACATCTGTTCGAGAGAGGAAATGACTCAGAAATTGAACTCGCATTAAGCTTCAACTCAAGCTGAACATGGTGCTACCAATTTCAAGAGTTGCCTACTAGAGGCAGTAAACGGACGCTGAGCGTTCCATATTGCTTTCATGTCTAGAAAAAACCGTCCAGTACAAGCTCAGTTTCTCACCAAGGTGGGGCTCCACTTGCGCCTCCTCCTGCAAAGTGGTGGCAGTTGGCGGTGGTGAGGACGGGCGAGCTGAAAAAAATGGGACGAATGCATCTTGTGAGTTCACTAAACGGAATATGGTGCTACTAATATCAAGAGTTGGCTAATAGAGCCAGTAAACGGACGCTGCGCGTTCCATATTGCTTTCATGTCTAGAAAAAAGCATCACGTACAAGCTCAGTTCCTCACCAAGGTGGGGCTCCACCTGCGCCTCCCCCTGCAAAGAAGCGGCACTTGGCGATGGTGAGGACGGGCGAACTGAAAAAAGTCAATGAATTTATACTAAATTGATGCCAACAGATATGAGCAGATTAGTATAAAAAGAAGGCCGTTCCTAGCTTGAGAATTATAGTGCAGAAACTAATATGAAATATTATTTACCAGAACTGGGGCTGGCAGGTGAGTCGCAGCTCCCCATAAGAATTCTGAATAATATAACCATAACAGATCAGCTTCTCCAAACCAAATATGAAATAACCTAATATTGTACTGAGACAAGCTCACCTGGAGGAACAAGCTCTTGCAGTCTCGGGTCGGTTACTTGAACCAAAGGACATGCATTCGGCCGCAAACGTATCCTCCTGTGGCTCGCAAATGCTGTATTCCTGAAGTGCGCGCTGCACAGCCGGCGCTCGTGCAGCTTGCTCATGGCCAAAGCTTCGAACTCCGGTCGGTTCGCGTACGTGATCCATTTGACTGCTCTGTCGGGATGATTGCAACGTATATATTTTTATGCTTGCATTTCCTACTCCAAAATTACAAAAACTTAGAGGCTTACCTGTCGTCTGTCGAAAACCGGAACTGTCTGTATTCCGAGTTCTCCGTTCGATTATTGCACCATCTCGCAGAGCAGTACCTTCCGTAAGAGTGAGGCACTGCCATAGCGACAAACTCGGTGTTCAAAAGAAAAACAAACTTTCCCGCTAACACGCACTCAAACTTTACCGAGCGAAACGCGCCGCGCGCACTGCGAGAGCGAGGCGCGCGATCGTTTAAAGAGCAGCAGAAAAAAGTAACAATCATGAATGGCCGAACACTTTTCACGTGTTTGTTTTCATGCACGGTTTTCCGTGAGGGCGTCGCCATCTTGAAATGCGGAACTTCCGGTACGCGTGGAAATGTCGCTTTGTTCTCGCCACGGCGGTGGAAAGTGTTTACATTTTAATCAGAATTCCTTTTTTTGCTTCCCCTATATTTTTTTACGTGTTATACGTTGTAATCTCTTGCTTTTTTTGGCCCACACACCGGATATGGGGACAGCGAGGCTAGGTACGAGGGTGCACAAAGAATAGGTCATTACTAGTATGGTAACCAATAGCACACATCCAACTTGAGCGCTCGAAAATGTAGTGGCAAATACCCGCATAGAAGTCTGGGGCCTGTTGAATAGAGAGAGAACAGTAGTTCTCTTGTATGGATGGACGTACGACAAAGAAGCCTACGCAGTGGCGCCGCACTTTGGCCATCACAGAAACTCCGGGAGCTGCATTCGCCTGGCTGAACTGAACGCGCGCAGCGCGCTACCGCTGCTTATATTCACACTTGAAGGAGAGGAGACTAGAGGAGGAGAGTTGCGCATGCGCGCGCGGTGTGAGTAGACGCGAACGCACGCGAAGTGCACGCAGCTGGTAGAGAGAGAGCGCGGAGAGAGTAACGCGCAGCTGTTGGAGAGAGGGAAGGAGGAGAGTTGCGCATGCGTAGTGTGAGTGCGGACTACGACGCCGACGCCGACGCCGCGGGACATAGACCCGAGCAAGAGATGCTCCGCATCTAAAAAACGGTTCTACTCAAAACGACGATATGTACCATTTGCGTTTTTCTTGCGGAGTCTGCAGAAACCACCTTTTGAGTCATACGCTCCTCTGATCATGTCAATTGGCCCACTGTGCGCCCGGCGGCTCAAAATAACGGCTGCAGCGTTTTCTGAGCGTGTATTAGTAAGCGCCGATGGATGAATGGATGCTTACGGCTGAACCTTTTTAATAACCCAGCCTTCTTTTAAATATTTGTATGTTACGTTCTAACTCATATCTGGGTTGTCACAAAAAAAATACAGTTTTTGTTTTTTTACCGCAGGAAGAAACTACTGATCGCCGAACGTTCGCCCAAATGTAGCGCTAGCAGTCCCAACGAGATGCCAAAGTTTAATAATTAACCATTACCTAACTCAAAACTTGTAAGCGATTTTTTAAATTTTTTAATGGGAAAGCTGTGGTCGACAGGGGTCTCGAACACATGAAGCTGACTGGCGCCTGTCACCAAAAATGGGCGAAAACAAACTTCAATTTCAAATTGATATTTTTTTTAAAGCGCGGAACTTTTTAACGAGAGAACGGTCAGTTTAGAAACTTTGGCATCTGACATGGACTGCTAGCGCTACATTCTGGGACATAATGAGCGTTCAGCGATGTGTAGGTTGTACAAAACACTAAGAATAAGCCTTTAAACTGTAAGACGACCAAAAATTGCATTCCGTAAAAGGGAAACGCTGATTAGCTCGGAGTCATCGACACGGGAAGTCTGGACATCTATCGTCCTCGGTGACCTTTTTCTACCTTTTGGTTTCTCCCAAAGGAATGACGTTTCTGAGTCCAGTATGACTGCTGTGATGATATTTAACTTGCCTTGCCACCAGTTTTTTAGGACTTGATTAGTGTTGGAGCTTCCTCTTTTAAGTTTATATGTATGAATAACAAGATATTTGCCCCCTGTGAAAGTTAAACATTTTGGAGACGATTGCATGTTTTTTACTTGAGTAACCACAGTTTAGAACAAGGAATAGCCCAATGTGTCTCTGGCGGAAACCTGCTGGTTGTGTAAAATGGGGTGGGGCTATTCATTTCGATGAAACTGTGTTTTGTAAACATTGC
This sequence comes from Ixodes ricinus, assembly GCA_037355805.1. Classification (NCBI taxonomy): domain Eukaryota; kingdom Metazoa; phylum Arthropoda; class Arachnida; order Ixodida; family Ixodidae; genus Ixodes; species Ixodes ricinus. The sequence continues at coordinate 21,900 of JAZHYW010016918.1, read as the reverse complement.
AAACAAGAAAAACATTTCAAACTTTTGCTACACTATAAATTATGTGTAACTTATAAAGAAGACGTACTTAGTTATGTAACCGTTTGTTTTGACAATGCCTCGCGCTGATATGGTCGTGTAGATTGCATATGCCCAAAAGCACATAACAACTTAGCATTCCCGAAAAGGCATCTTTGACATCCAGATAGATGTGCTTGACTTCCCGCATATAAATATTATGTTGCGTATGAGATACACACCCAAACATTAAATCGGAGAACGCTTAGAAAAACTTGCCCTGCGTTATATTTTTCTCCGAATACAGGCACAAGGAGTCGGTTACTGCAATGAAAAATGAGGTGCGGCTTGCTTATTTAGAGAAGCCATTGAAGATTAAGCAAATTATATACTATTTCAAATGGCCCGACAGAAACTGATCTTGTGCTATACTGCAACTCTCATCGTCATGCTCCCAGAGTACGAGTAACACTACAGCAATTGCTCTCTACTTGTACAGGAATGATCTCGTTAAGATACTCTTTCTTTCGAACAATATATGAGTGGAACGCTCTGCCCGAGCAAGTTGTGAATTGCTGTGGTCCACATTTATTTGAAATCCCGTTGAAGAAATTGGTTCCTTAAACTGCCTGAGTTCCTGAGTTAATAATTGGGGTGTATGTTGTTTTTTGCTTAGTTCAATTGTTTGAACGCGACTCAATAATTAGGATTTATTCTGTTCTTTTGTATGCTTCGTAGACCGCAAATTTTAGAGTATTTCAAGTAAAGGTTTGCTGTGCGACAGAGGCGTAAGGCGGTAAGCGCTCACTTTTATATCTGTACCAAGGATTGGCAAATACCAATCTCAAACTTGCCACGAGTGAAGGTTCTTGAGCATACACTCAGTCATTGGCCTATAGTGTCCGTGGTTCAAAGAACCTGCTTCCTTTTCAAAGCTTATTTGTATACTTCGGCGCATTTGGGATACATTGATTGTTTATTTACTTGAATGTGCTGACAAAATAAAGCTTTATAAAGTATTTGCTTTCAGCTATGATGGCTTCTGGACTTTCGGCGTTCATCTCCAAGATCCTGGAGGCTCAGTTTGGGCTGACGTCGTCGGCATCTGCGACGATATTGGGCAAGTAGAAGGTCTTTCCTGGAAGGTCGTTTTCAGTTCTATTGATGTTGAGGGGTGTTTAAAAAGGAATCCATTTCGGCTGCGTGAATGTTTTTTTGTTTTTTTTACAATTTTATTTGAACGGGTATTTATTGTGAACTCGCGACTTATTGAACACACTTCTGGTCCTAATAACGTTGTGGGTTGACGTCCGGAGTGATTTCGATGACTTCAGATTCCACTCCTTGTCGGTTTTGCTTTAGGCTGGTGTTGTATCGGCGGGAGCTCATTTACTTAGTGCTGTGTGATGCGTGTGAAAAAGCCCACGTTTGCAGTCGACTGCCCTGGTCAAATTAGCTTTAGACGGTCGAGAACCAAGTCTCATCACCGAGTTCATAAGCCAAAACCGAATACTTTTTTTTTAACATTTTTTGAAGTTTTCTCGCAGCCCTTCGGCAGACCTTGCAGGGACCCTGACGTTCTGCGGTAGTTAGGTTGCATTCGGGATTTCACAAGCCATGGCGTCGGCATGAGGAAGGTTATTTTTATGATGATAAGACTTTATTCTGACTTTTGTTTTAGTGCAGAAGTGTACTAGCTGGGCGAGTTGGTATTAGGACGTAGTGAACAGAACAGCGCACAAAAAGACAAGGACAATTCTCCGATTGAGCAAAATGCTGACAAACGCCGCCTGACAAGGCTCTTACAGCCGTACAAAGCGCACATCAGAGAATGAGGGAGAGAAAGAAGAAACAAGTGGCATGAACATAAAGGCTTTAATACTACTGTACCATCGAAAGAACATTGACGGAGGAGTCAACAGAATTGATACAATGTTCTGGTAAAATTAAGATAAAAAGCTGAACAACAATCCACAGTCACACATCCCTGGCTGTAGCAGAATTGATTATTACACAATATTATTCAACAGACAGTAAAAAGCCAGGTTTCCAATAATAGCCACAGGTTAACAATGGCCCGGCTAGAAACAATGTTTAGCTTGTTCTTAATCTATGAATTGATTTAGTCTTCACACTATGTTTTTTTCAGTCTCCACATACTTGTTTTATGATCGATCGAATCATCGAGACAAGCCGAAGTTTATTGTCGAGTAGAGTGTGTCACGAACATGTTTTAAATTATACGTTTTCCACGGGTTCTGCTTCTTTGGTGACTGCGTGTAGGGCCTTAAATTCTTCTTGCTCTTGAATTCTGAGGAGCCTCTTGTTGTAGGTGACGTAACCGCGAGGGGACGAGGTTTACTCTATCCATTGAGGTTGGTCTAAAATTCTGACGTCATAGGCCCGCTGCACTATCCCTCGGTACGTTTTGATTCACCCCGCGATGTGGTGATTTCACTGGGGAGCCACACTTGGTCGGGAACCAGCCGACGGTCGCTTTAAGACTCTGCCATTTAATGGAGCCAATCCAGCTGCGCCAAAAGTGTCTCTTTTTACCTCTTCAACCGACAAATCTTCCTGTGCTGTTTACTTGCGTCTAGGCGCTGATAGCAAACCCACAAGGAAACGATGCTGGTGCCGCGCTGTTTAGCGAAAAATGCACTTCGCAACAAAGCACGGTGAGCGCAGCCTCTCAGCACTTTCCGCTCGGTTTCCGAAACCCCTCTTCTGTCTGGTGCAATCAGGTCAGTTCACTTAGCGTGTGCATGAAGGACGTGCTCGCGATGCGCGGAAAACGACAGAGCCACTTCGTTGTCGTGCATACATGCTGGGCATGAAGAGGCGACGAACCCGTGCGCTTACGGCCAGGTGAAACGGTAAGACGACTGCGCGTCAAGAACGGCGTGGAAGGCCGAAGAACGGAGCCAGAGCCCGTGCGCGTCCACGTGTCTCCAAAGCTGGCGGCAAGAGCTTCCGAGGACGTCCAAATCGCGCACCCGTAGCCCGGCCGAGAACAGGCGAGAGACGAGCCCAGCGAGCCGCGCGCCTTTCAGCCGAAGTGAGACTGAGAGTACACAGGACGCGCTTGTTCTCGTTCGATGTCTTTTATACACTGTAAACAGTCTCCAAGCGGCGGACGTAGCTACGTGCAACGGTACGTACGTACGTGCATATTTTAGCCACTGTAGTACGTGCGTCGGCGGCGTCGGTGGCGTCGGTAGCTACGACGGGACTGCTAGACAGATTAACAAATGCCGAACTTTTTAGAATAGATAAATGACTCGAGGAAGCGAAATATTAGAATATGGTGACGACCCGCGCCATCTAGGCGTAGCGACGTTGGGTAGCTACAACGCAACTGCTAGACAGACAAGTAACGCATAAAGTGAGCAAAATATTTGGCATCTGGAAACAACTTGGGCTACCTAGCGAGATTTCTAGCAGCCTCTATAAAAAAAGAATCTCTTCGTACGTTGCGAACGATCACGAGTAGACAGCAACCCTACATACATCGCAGTCAATACGAGCATCACATATTACACAGCACCGACATAGGCAAATACACAAACACTACAACGACACTGCGCCCTACTCAACATGCTTTTTCTCCCGCGGCGCATATAAGCTTGACATGTGCGGCGTGAGCCCTTTGGTCGCTGACCGTTACAGATTTATTGAAGAAGACACAAAACACGGCGCAATGGACAGCCGTATGTAAGAACTGTTTGAATTTAAAAGGTATGGAGGCAAAATCTATAATGTTAGCCCCTTGCGAAAAATAACAATGTATTAAAAATAAATCTTAAACCGGTCATGATAAAGTTCAAATTTTTATTATTTTCTTGCTTGACCAGTGTTATGTCAGACTAGCTTGAAAAACAAATTATTGGTATTTTATCCTGTATTCAATAATCAAGAGGAATGATCCTTGCGCAGAGCATTTTTTTATATATTCTTGTGAAGGACATCCGCTCAACACTTCAGGCTAGTTGCAGCTACGGGAGCAGACGCCTTCACTTTTTGGGCTTTTGATGCAGTTTGATGTCGTATGACGTGTGGGTGTCGAGTGGAGCGGTGGGGCGGTGTGGCTTGGGAGTTTGTGTCCGGTGTTATTCGTAATCACTAATGTGGCGCTGATGTTTTTTTTTTCGTACCGTTATTACCCCGAACTTTGAAGATTCACGGGCCACTGCATTATGCTCAATCGCGAGCTCCTTCTCTGTTGACGTCGTTTTCCTGGTACCACTTACGGATACTGCAAGCGTTTAAACAGTGTGCACCGTCTCGCCTACGTCCCCGGGGATGTACTCGACCTGTTGACACCTGTTGAAGCTCGCACGAGATTGCTCCATTATACGGTGCTAATTAAAAACGAGGTCACCGACTTCCGCATCAGTGTCGTACCTGACGGGCTAGTGCTGCTCATGAAGTCCTTTATCGACCCTCACTGTCGAACGAAACTAAGCCCTGTGACCTCTATACTCGCGGACAACTTTCTGTGGCATGCAGTAAAAGGTAGAACGCGTGCGCTCGAGCACCCTGAATGCCGGTTGAAGCCGTGAGCGCGGCTTCAATCGGCGCTCAAGGTGCGCAGTCGCACGTGCTCTACATTTGACTGCATAGTCACAGAAGGTTGTCCGCGAGTATAATCGAAATGTATTTTGTAAAGGCAGAGGGAATAGTGGAAGGACTTACTAAATCGCTGCTGACGATCTGGTCGAGTCACAACTTCAATCAGCAATGTATACCACTCCCGATCCCCCAACCCCCGCCTTCATCGAGCCCTCTCCTCTGATTAAGTATAAAAGTGTGAACAGCAGGAGAGGTTTTTATTTGCACGACGTTTCGAGAGGAGTCCTCCAGAATTTCCTACATACAGTTCAAGTAAGACACTACCCCCCTCTGAAAGAGTGAGTATTTTGGGGGGATATCACTAATTTTCTAGCTTCCTAGAAATTTATGACCCACCATCCTTCCAAGAGAGGAAGAATTTTAGATAAACCCCCGACTTCAACCCTTCCCATTGTTATTTTCACAACCGTACCAAAGCTCAGGCAGTCTGCAACGACGCCACGGCCAAGACCCTCCATTCCTGCCACCCCTATACTCTATTCACTCCTAAGCTGACCGAGCGTAGGAGGCTGCATCCTCACCGTTGGAGGTTGCATCCTCACCGGCCAACCAATTTCTGGTCTTTTATCGCCTTACCCCATTTTCTGCGCGCAGTTCGCAGAGAGATTGTGATCACGTGGTGCAAGGCCAATTTTTGACTGGTTCAACGAGCACGTTTCTTCTACTGCCCTCTCAGCTTAAGGGTGCACAAGGTATAGCGCCACACACAACATAATCGCCAAACAAGGGAGGTGTCTGACCCTTCGAACTCTTTGTGAAATGCGAACCAGGGAGTTGAGCTTCTCCGGTCGTTTTGCTCCCCCAATGTCGGCGACTCTGCTCTAGAAATTCAATAGAAACGAGCGGCATTGCCACAAGGACATGACACGTTGTCTAATATTGCCCCACCTACAATGCTCAGCGTGGAGTTTCTCTTCACAACATCCCCGAAGAATACCGCCCAGCATCCTTCAAACATTCAATCCTGCAATCCTGTCTCAATTTGACTCTACCGCTGTTCGGCAGTAGTCAGTGACCGCGACGCAAAGGCAACTGCTCATCGCTCACCAGATATTGCTCCCGCAGGAGGACGGCGCCCAGGCCGTACGAGCTGGTGCCTGTAGAAACGGTTGCTGAATACTCTGGGTTCTATCGAGTCACGCAGGAGCTGGGTATTACCATTCTCTTCAGCTAGTCAAGAGCTGAAGCTTGACCAGTCCCCCAGGTTTACATCGTGTTCTTGTTTAGGACGAGCCTGATTGGCGCTGTGGCGGCGGACAAGCTCAGCGAGAAATGTCCGATGTGGTTCAGAATTTCCAGGAGGCGCCGCACGCCTTGCACGTCTGTCGAAAATTGCATGCCCGTGATGGCGGGGACCTTGTCGGGGTCTGGTGCTATGCTGTTGGTACTCAACACGACACCAAGGAACTTGAGGGACGACACCCCGAGGTGGCACTTGGAGGCATTCGGCGTAACGCTCGCTCGCTTGCAGTCTTTCGAGGGCAACTTGGAGTCTGCTGTCGGGTCAGACCGGTCTCTGCCATTCACCAGGATGTCGTCTACCAGGTTGACACATCCTTTAATTCCTTCGAGAATCAGTAACATCGGCCTCTGGAACACCTCTGGGGCCTAAGTAATTCCAAAGGGCAGGCAGCGATAATAGAATCGCCCGAAGGGTGTAATGAACGTTATGTACTCCTGACAGCTTTCGGAGAAGCGTACTTGATGGAACCCAGACATTGCGCCCAGTTTCAAGACGGTAGTGCTTCCCAGCAACCCAAACGCCTGGTCGACGGCCGGCATCACATGCTGCGCTATGAGGACGACCTAGTTCAGCTTGGTTAAGTTGACGCTCAGTCGATAGCGCCCCGCTGCCTTGGAAGCGCTGACAAGGCCGGTGCACCATGCCGTAGGAATCTCGACCCCCGAGCACTAAGAAACGCCACTGTTTGAAGACAAGGACATGCCTTTCTTTCCGCAATATTTCAATGCTGTTCAGCCCTCTTTTCCGAGAGCACCCGAAGAGCGGCTAGCATGGCATTGCACGCAGACGACAGCGATATTGGCCATAGTACGATCGAAGTTATGGTCTACATCATCGTCACAACGTGACTATATCTGCAGGTTCATAGATTGTAACATAGTCGCACAAACATTCACTAAAACACTGAAAGCTGAAATAGAAGAGTAAACCAGAGAGCATATGTCATCTTGCTGTGAAACACAGGGAGACTTGAGTGACCAGTCGTGTCTTCATTCACAACCGATTCCAGGATAGACAGCACCGTTTTAGATATACTGGTGATGCATAAAGACACGAACCAAGGTGATCGTCAGATGATCGTCGGTTGACATTCGGACATATGGCAACATCGGTGACCGTTTGAATAGTCGTTCATGACCACTTTCACAACATGACAGCAGTGCCCGAGCATGTTGGTTATGCGCGGAGAGACATAGACAGGGCGATCAACGGTTGACGCATTCGGCAAGATCGTAGTACATTAGGCGCACAGACAAATAATCCGCATGGGAGTGGCAGCTATGCGAATTTCGCGTCTTATTTGTCACGGGAAGGCAGCGGCTCTCCCCGTACGAAAATGTCAGATCGGAGCGGTTTCAGTTTGGAGCCGCGCGGTTATAAACTTGTGGAAAGTTCAGATCCGCGCGAATGCGATCTGGTATCGCGCGGTTCTGGGTGTAACCAGTCGGATCCAGTGAGATGCAACGCACTGGAACCGCACGGTGATGAATAGACGACGACGACGACGACGATCGGAACAGGAAGCACCGATTTCTCGCTCCTCCTGTAAGCCTGAATTGTTTTACGCTATTCCGATCGTTTTGGCTACCGCGAACAATTACTTAGTCACTGGACCCTGCAGAGGTATCCTGTCGGCTAAAAAGCGACAACTAGCGACCGAGTCGCCACGCCTCAATGACGCGGTTGTTGAAACCTTGACCCCGGGCACCAACATGGATGCCGTGGCTACCACAAGCCAAGCTCCAGGCATGGAACTGCATTTACCATTACAAGGCCAGCCAACGGCGAACGAAGACTCCAATAATGATATCCCATTGAAGAAACAATGCTTGCAACTCCCTCAAGAAAATATGGACGCAAGAACGTCAACCTACTCGATTAATGAGGAAAACAATGACATTCAGGACGGGACTGATTTCACCCAAGTCACCGTGCGAAAAAACCGCCCAGCTGGAATCCCCTTGATTATCAAGCCAAAGCAACACGGGGCTTCTTTCTGGAAAATCAATCCAAACAAGATCGCAAAAGAAATTGTAGCAGTATCACAAGAGAAGGTACTCGCCCCACGCATAAGAAAGGATGGCACTATCACCGTCAATGCGGCATCACTAGACGCGACAAACAGACTACTTGCAATGAAATCCCTAGTCGGAATAGACGTGTCGGTGACCGTCTCCGAGTCGTACACCCGTAATGTTGGCAAGATCAACAATATCCCAGTCCAATATTCAGACTTTGAACTACTCGACTACTTAAAAGATGCTGGTGTCATCGCGGTCCAGCGGCAAATTTCATACTCAAGGAAAGAAGACGGCTCCATGGAGCAAGAGCCAACGGAAAGTGTCCTGCTTCAGTTCCCCCAGGATCAGCCGATGCCCTCCCGGGTTTTCCTGGGATTCACAAGCCACCCGGTGATGGAATACTTCGGCATCCCGACACAATGTTTCCGCTGCCAACGGCACGGACACATTGCAAGACATTGTCGCGGCCAACAGAGGTGCAGTTGTCACGAGCCCGGCGACTACGGAAGGTAATCACCGAGACCTGACAATAAGGGGTGGTCGTTCGATGCCCGGCGTAGCCGGTAAGCAAACGTAGAGAATGAGACAGAGGCGTGTTATAAGTTAACAACAACAAAACAGTGTTTATAGACTTGAAACGAACATATAAAGGGAATTTAAAGAGCAGAACGTACATTTTACGAGACAGTGATGCTACGAGCGAAAGACATGTCGAGTTAAGCACAGCGAAATACGTTACACATCCAGTTAAGTACGCGTGTACAAAGATCAAGACGAAAGTAAGAGTCCAATTAGCGACGGTCGAAAGGAAAGTTCAAAATTGGAGCAACATACAGTTGACCGGGGAGCACGGCGGCAGTCCATCCACAGAGACGACACACGTAGAGCGGCCCTCGAAGCGGCGGTCCTTCCGGGGCAGCGGGTGGTCGGTCTCGGAGATGCGATGCGGCGGCTCGGGTTCCCGGGAGTACGCGGCGGCAGCTTTCCCCGAAGAGCGGACTGAAGCTGGGGCCCAGACGGCCTCTTTTAACGGCGTCGGGCGCTCACGACCGAGGCACTCGTGGACGCTTGTTCACGCACGGGGTCGGAGTCGAAACAGCACAAACCAAAAGCACACAAAGTAGTTCACTACCAAAATGGAGGACCACGTAGACACGGCACCTTTGACACTGCATGGCCGCCATGTTGGAGTTAGAAAAAGTAAGACATAGCTAAAACAGGAGGCCCCTACGTCAACAACTTCTGTCCTGCTAAGGGTGACCTTGCAGGCGAGAAAAAGTTTACCAATACAAATTTAAGCGATACTTCAACGAATTTTGAAATAAACCGTCGTATTCAAAAATAGGTCAGAATATGATCCACAATATCCATAAATGACAATCGCACGTTTGTAGTTTAAGCCTGAGTGGCTATATTTTTCGTTATAAATGGCCTACTGTGGACAACATCTCCAAGAACAGTCCAGCGGAGAGCATGCGACATCCAACGCAATCGTGACGTAGTTCGTCTCGGGACGAGCACTGCTACGGCGATGCTGACGTCGAGAAGATGACTTAGTCGTTCCAGCCACCGAAGCGGCTGCTTTTCTACGAATTTTGAGTGACGGGTTAATACTTCTATAATCTTGTAGGAGGACAATAGCGACTTCTGGGACACACAAAAGGGATTCTCGGGAAGAGGAGAGTTCCTCCTTCCAATCTTTTCTCGTCGTGGCCGGAGGCGAGACAGTTACCGTCACTAGGTGTCAAGGTGCTCCACCAGGTGCTCTTTGCTAATCGTTCAATTCGTTTTAATATTCTTTTTGTGAGTTTTTTTAAACAACGATATTGGTGTGGTCAATGTGATACTGCTTCTTTGAACACATATATACCTAAAAATGAGCGCCAAAGTTTCGTTGTAGTATCCCATTTATAACCGCTTGCGGAATTCAAACTAGGAAATACCTTTGATCAATATTCTTCTCAGAGACGTGCACTTGTTGTTTTTCGGTGCCGTCTATGAATAAGCATCACAAACATGACCGTTCTTTGCACCCTTCACGACAGCTTTCGCTAAACCGTCCGTTTGAATATATGTGGTCAAAATGATGAAGCGATCTATAAGAAGATAAAAACATCGACACTCATGAAAAAGCCACTGGTAAAAGAAGGATGCACTATGTGTTGCCTAGCACTGGTGTTGACTGGAGGAACATCCTACACATATTATGCACCGTCGGCGCAAACACAATACGGCTTAGCGTCTTTGACATTGCAGTCCTCCTGCGCTTAAACTTTGAATGAACTGTGGCGCCCTCTCTGCGTGCAGTAGGATGTCAACAGTTTGGCCCCCGCATCACTTGATCGGCGCCGTCGCTGTTTTTTGTTTTTCTTTTTGTACTGCTTAAGAGCGGTAAAGCACATTTAAACACCCGAAATCGGCTATGTTAGACGCCGTAAAACAAACAAAAGTGCGGAATTCATACAACAACCACCTGCATACCCGACTCTCAATCTCTGGGTGATGCTGTCAAGATATCTGGCGTCGCGACGCTTATTTTTGTTTATAATTTTAACATGTGAAACGGTGGCTCTTGGGTCACACACTTGGTGTCTTACATTTAACCTGTGCTACAGCGGCGTTCAAATGTTTGCTGTTTTACAGCACAGCTTTCAGGGGCCCGTTTCCGCGTTTCGTGTTGTCGTGTCGCAATCGGCGTCGGCGTAACCGCCCTGCTAAATTTAGCGGGAAATTGAATGGGTGTTCAGGTCACGCGACGTCCATTTTTTCGCTAAACCTAGCGGAGAAACAATTTGTTCATGGGTGACTTAACACGAAGTCATCTGACGTTATTTTTCCCACTAAATTTAGAGGAGAATCTGAATTGGTGTTGATGTCACGTGACGTCAATTTCCCGCTAAATTTAGCGTGGACACTTAAACCGCTAAATTTAGCGTGCAAATAATCCCTTAAATTTAGTGGGAGGAGGAGAGGAGGAAAGGAGGAGGAGGGCAGAGGATAGAAAGGAGGAGGAGGAGAGGAGGGGAGGAGGAGGAGAGGATGAGGGGAGGGTACTGAGGACGACCAGGGGCATACTTTTCCTTCTGTAACCTTCCCTACTCTTTCTCAAGAGCTGCGCTCTAGTTCCGCGCTACAGAGGTTTGTAAACGTCTTTTTATTTATTTTTTTATCACGGAATGTGTTTTATGAGCTCATTTTTATGTATATTTTAACGTTTTGGGCTTAATGACTGGTTCTAACAAAACATAGACAAAGAAAAAGTTATGCCCATCGTGAAAAATATAAAACGATTCCAGCGCCCGGAAGGATTTAAACTCATCACCTTGATTTAGTGGGCCACTTGTCTTATCGACTGAGCGAGCGAGGGACATCGTTTTCTCTCGATGCGAAAAGAGACCGTTTCGTGCTGCGTTCGAAGCGTTCGAAGGCACGCGCGCCTCGCGGCTTTGAAAGCGTGAAGGCATGTCGTGCAGCACCATTTCACGGGTCTTTTCAGAAATGGTAAAGAATGATCACGAAAAGGATTACACCAAAGAAGGAACGCTTCTACACATCACAGAGTTTGAGACGCGCGAGTTTGTATTACAATAGCCTCCTCTCTACTCACAAAGACTGGCAGTTTGAGGACGGAGGCGAAGAGTACCCGGTCGCAGATTTGAAGCCCGAGGATCTGGTACCACAGAGCATCAAAATGCCATTTCTCGGGTAACCTAGACGGCAGCGCAGAGCTTTTCCAGCGGCGAGATGCTGCGTTTCGTCGTCTCGCCGTAGTGGGGGAGCAAGTCACGTGGCTCTCTCTTATCCCTTTTCTGCCGCTCCACCTTTTCCTTTCGGCCTCCATTTCTCGTAGCGATCTGCCCGGCTTTGTCAATATCAAGGAGGCTATGGTATTACCCAAAACAAGTCGCTTTTCAAAGTTTCCACTGGGCTACGGAGGAGGCCTCAGGCTCCCGTTGAAGTAAAGCATGAATTTCGCGTTTCTTGCGGCTGCACATCTCAGCTATGACACTGATATTTCCCAATTACCGTTTTCCGAGAGGCAGAGCTTTTTTTAATCCTCCTCGAATTGTATGCGCGAGCGCACTTACTCAACATGCCTTGGATAAGGACGCTATTCACTAGCAATGCCGCCTTTATAATGACTTTAGCCTGTTTCTCTGGGTGTGATTCTGCAGGAAAATTTTAATTTTCGTGTGTAATAGGCCCGTGCACACAACACGCAGTTCTGTTGCTCTCTACTTTTTGATTGTGTGTGTTGGACAAGGGACGTTGCAGCGTGACACCGAAATTTGTAAGATTGCATTTTAGGGATCAGATATAGACGTTAGATAATTTATCATCTGCGTGTTCTTTCACTGTGTCTGACTCTTACGCAAAATAAGCATGTTAGGCAATTGACCTCTCCCGCATCAACCAACGAAAGCTAATGTTTAGTTTGGTAACACATTCTTCTTCTAATCAAGTTTATAGGCATGTCACACACTTTATACCAGAACAGTTCGTTTTCTATTGCCGGGGAAAGAGAAAAACCCATAAAACAGCAGAAACGAATTAAGGGGTAGTTGACGTATGGCAATTGCATTCCAGTCAGTTTAATGACAGCAACAAATAAAAACGTGAAAGCCGTTTACAACTCCCTGTGACGCCGAATTGGAGTGCGAACTTTGAGGAGGAGGAGGAGGGGAGGGTACTCAGGGGAGGGTATACCCCTCCTCCTCCTCCTCCTCCTCTTTTTCCTCCTCCTCCCCTCATTGTTCATCTCCTCCGGGGGTCACGTAACATGGGGGTCAGCGCGACCAGGGGAGGGGCGGTGCATCATGGACATTTCCCATAATGCACCTCGCGGTTACGCCGACGGCGACGGCGACGCCGCCTGGCTGAAACGGGCGCCTAAGAGCTGCTTTAAAACGACATTAAAGATCAAGACATTGGTGAAAGTGTGGCCTCACGATGCTGTCAATTTGACTACTTTAATTCCTTGCAGTGTTTGTACGGCGATCACATGCATGTGGCCTCATCGTTGTTGTGGGTTTGGCTGCTTTGAACAGACTGGGCTAGATGTTTGTGTCAGTTGTCGTTTATACCAACCAAACGGACAGCCACGGGAATGCCAACGGAGAAAAAGTGTCCATTCGCCAAAGCGTGACAGTGATGCAACAGGTAGCTCAGCGGAAGCAAGCAAGAGTAACGCTTGTTCCTCTCTTCCAGATCATTGCGAAAAAGTCAGGTCCCGTAAGCGATTCCGATAAAATTTAATCACATTGGAATCTTTATTGAAATCCGACCGAGGCGCTAACATTAGAAACCGCGAAATATTCCAAAACATCATCTTTGACCGAAATCGGGAAATATTGAGCCCTCAGAAAATAAGTCGTTTAAAGTATTTAGAAACGGAAATAATAATTTTGGAACCAAGGTTTTGATTTTAATTAGGGACGCGATGGTAACATAAAAAATAATTTGGAATACAATACACTCAATGAAAATAAAGTGTAAGATCCAATAAACAAAAAAAATCACCAAAAACTGACATCTGTTGTGGTCTTGATCCGTTTTCAGGAAGTGCGTTCAGCTGGAAAGAAATGAATATTTCCTATTTTTGCCGGCGATGCTGTCAACAACGTAATCGATTGCGTGGTCGACTTCCTTTATCTTACTTTCTTCATCAGTAACGTGATGAGAAAAATATAAACACTTTTTTCCTCTTGTGGGCAGTCGCGTCGTTTCATTTTGTTAGTTCTGCTTTTGCGCGAAAGATCTCTCTAGTGTCTTCAACAATACATTTGTGTTCTGCGATTTGCGATGATTAAGCTTGCACATTTACCCGTAGATTTTTGTTTTGGAGACCGTCTTCTCCGGTAAGACAGTATGAAGCGTCAATCATGTTTCGCGCGAAGTCTCTGGATCTTCTTTCTTCTCAGTAACTTTTGGTTTCCCAAAAAATGCCGTCGATTCCAAATACTATTTTAATGAACTTGATAAAATGTGCATTTTCTATAGTTTGTCATACCCGAAGCCAAGTGTCATTACGAAGTGATGCAGGGTTGTTATGAATAGCCTGGGTAAAAGGTAGTTTAAAGCAGTGCACTTCGTAGCTTCCTAATAAAGGGGACTTTATTCTCCTGAAGACGACGTACGCCATCGTTGCAAATATGCCGAAGTCCAAGTAATCCAACCTCATATTGCGCTCACCGTTCTTGCCGCCTTAAACTGCGGTAACTGTAGTCGCAACGTCGCCACCTATCTCTTCTCTAGCGTCCTCTTGAGTGAAGTGTGTTTGCTTAAGTTGGATAACTTTGGCTTCTAGTAAACGAAGCTGCTTATGCTAACTACGCTACCGCACTCTTCAAGCAGTACTTCTTAAATGTTCAAAGCAACTTTTATGACATTAACGTAAATTTGAGATAGTTGGTATGAACACATAATAAAAAATAAAAACTCAAAGATGAGGACATTAGGCAACTGTAACCAACAGTACAAGGCGCTGATTCTCAACCGATTATATACTTATGTTAGCACCCAGCATAAAGAGCAAACATGACACACCAAATAAAGCAGAAGAGAACATAAAACATGCATTTTACGTTCAATAACACACTGTCACTGGTTTACCCTCCTTGCTACAAGTACTGCCGATTTTTTTTTATCTAAAAGCACAAGCGACGGCGCGCTAGCACAATCTTGTAATGTCTCACGATGTCACGAGTTAATATAATTTCACGCGTGACTCTCTCTTTATTTAAAAAAAAAAAACTACTTGGCATTTGTCGAAGGATGGAACGTGACCACAATCTCTGCAGAGCACATCGAGATGACCCAACACAATTTTGGAAACTTTATAGTGGTGTTCACTGAGCCCATTGTTGACGCATCTTCCTGTTTAACCGGCATAAAGATGGGAGAAAGGTAATAAATCGGAATAGACCACTCCTTACTCAGAAGCCACAAATTAATTTTGGTGTTTCTAGTACACTCGATCTTATTCTTAACATCTGAATTACATTTTATGCAGAACCCCGCGAGCTTATCCGGTGCTGAGAACACCGCTTCAACCCCCACGCGACTTCCCATTTTTCTCAGGTTATGTAAGTTACTGTGCATGTACGGTACGATAGTCACATTTTTCTTTATGGAGTTACTACGCCTTTTTAGTGAAGTCTTAGCCTCTGCAGTTAAGGGGATTTAACCGCGATTTATTTGCACTCTTTTCCTCATAGATGGTGCAGCATTTTTCTGGAACAAACGAATTGCATGCTCGCAGCTGCGCATGCAGGTCGGGCGCTCGAGGTAGGCTCGAGCCATGGGCTGTTCGCCGCCGATGTCGACCTGCATCTTCTTCGCTCTGTGTCCGCCGCTGCCGGAAGCGGCCAACGGGCGGCGCGAGATACGAGCCAGTACATACGTAGATTATAGAACTTCGTTTCACCTTATGTTGTACCACAGCGAAGGCTAGAAGCGCGAGCTCACAGCGTTGACAGCTGCTCTAAAGTCACGGGAGCTTGTGCCGTCGAGATGTGCCCCAGAGCAAGGAGCTCGCGCTTGTAGCCTTCTCCTGCGGTACATCATAAGGTGAAACAGAGTATATAGTGGCTTACAAAACGTAAAATAAGCTCTGATTTCTGAATGGATTCGAAGTTCCAACCACGTTCTTAATTACCGAAAGCACAGGGTGCGGAGTTGCAGCTAATTGGACCACCACATTTAACACTCAAATGTTAGTTAAAAATATATTTTTAGAGTTTAATTAAAGCTAGAAAACAAAACAAAAAACGGGGCGCCTCTCAGATGTGTGGAGTAAAGCCTATCTATCATGGAAAAAGTTGTGCCATTCATTTTTGTGGAAATGCTCAAGATCACGTGCCGCGGGATAATTCTGGAAGAACTTGAGCGACTAAATGAGCTGCGCTTAGAGTATCGTTGCTCTGTTCCCCAGCATTGTTGAGGGCGCCGCCATTTTGGTGCTTGTCCAGAGTAATCGCTACAGCCAATCGTCATGATTATAAAGTGCGATTTCCTCAGCATTTGAATCGGTGCTAGGAAGCGCATATATTACTGCTTAGTGCTAAGTCGCGAAGTGTTTAAACATTTGTGGAGGGCGGAAAAGCATTTCCTGTGATTTTAGATAAAACTGCACATTCCTGGAAACCATGATTTTGGGCCATAATATGAACAAGTGTCGTTACTCTGAAGCTTATCTCATTTAGTGGCACTAGGAAGAACATGTTGACTGAAATATAGCTCGGTGATGCGCTGTTCCGCCATGACCCTCCCTACTGACACTAAATAACCTACGGTTCATAGTAATGACACTCGTCCATATTGTGGCTTAAAATCATGGTTGCCAGTTATCTGAAAATGTATCTAAAATTAAAGGAAACGCTTCGCACGTCCTCCACAAGTATTTAAGCACTTCGCGACAGAGCAAAGCAAAATACATGAGAGCATCTTAACACCAAATCGAATGTTGAGAAAGTCGATTTTTTAAATCATGATGATCGGCAGCTGTGTCTGCTTTGTACAAGCACCTAGATGGCGGCGCCCAAAGCAATATCGAAGAACAGAATGCCGACTCTAAACGTAGCTCATTTAGTGGCGAGGTCCACACTTCTGCACGGCAAGGTCCACACTTCTACGCGGCGAGTCAAAAGCAACAATCAGCAACCATTTCACACCCGTGGACCGTACCAAGGAGTTCTTTGTCCAAGCAAGTGGTGCGGTTCTACTACTCGTCCACAATCACGCGCCAAGTGCGCAGCAGCTTAAAACATTGGCAAAGGGTATGGCAAGTAAGGAAACTTTACATCGGTCTGCCTGTCAGCGAAAAAAGAGCCACTCAAATACACAATGCCTTGTTGCACTCGAGCTATCCTCGTAAATTCCAAAAGTTGAAGGCGCTGCCGTTGAGTGCAGACTAAATTCCTTTGATAAAATTCCCGATTACAGGTACCGCCAGCCATTATTAGGCAAACGCGCAAGACACGTACCAGGAGTGGGTGCTCCGCTGCCATTTATGTTTCCAAGGTCCGTTCATTTCAGTACTGCGCCGACAACTGCTTCCGAGGGCCGCTCAAGAAATGGGCCTCGTGCACTGACGCATTTTACGCTACTTATAAGACAAACGCGAACACATAGACGGGATTTAGTCCTGACCACGTGGTCCAGACAGATAAAGGGGGATTGGAGGCCGAGTGCAATGAAAAAGAAAAAAAGGATCCGTGGCAGAGTGGGTTAGAGCACACCAGGCTCGGAGCACATGGAGCGGAAGTTCGCGATGCAGATCCCAGGGATCCTGGGTTCAATCCCCACCCTGCCTGTTTCGATTTGGATGAGCATCGTACCGGCGTGCCGTCGTGTGTCACTACCGCATGGTGCACGTTAAAGACCCCAGGCTACCGGTTGTACTGCAATCCTTAAATTTCTCATCTACAGCTGGGGGACCAGTCGCCCGTTGAGGCTGACTATGTTCTAGGCAAGAGGTCTCAAACACAGAACTCGCTGGGACGCGGCCCGCTGGCAGTCTGCTACGAGACTCGGTTTTCATGTCTCGAGCGCTAGAAATAGCATGCGCCAACGTGATCTCATCTTTTAATGATTTATTTTCGCTTGAAAAGTAGCTCTGCTTTTGTTAACGTATTCAGTTAGTTTTTACGTTATTCTGTTAATTTGCGCTTTGTTTCGCTTGACGTTTTGCTTCCCAGGTTTTTGTAATGCTAAGCTACATACTCTCTCACCCATTAGTCTGGAGGCGCGGAGCTCTTTGATGAAGTGGATAGCATCTCGGCTGCGCGAAACTCTCGATCAGCACGAGCAACTGCCGAAGATAAAGCAACGAGCTCGGGATTCTCGCCTTTAAAAAAAATATCACTATTGAAAGGCAGAAGTATGGGTGTGGTAATAGAAATCGTTAGGAAAGGAAGAACTGCCAAATTAACTTATTGTTTTAGAGACATATGGATCTTGGTTAATACCTGAGTGAATTGGGCAACGAGGACGACGTGTACTTTCTCTCTTGTTCTATCAAAATGCGAGCAGGTTGGCGGGTGGTGTCATTTTAAATATTGTTATCACATCTGGTCAGGGCCCAAAGTAGTTATATAAACAAACCAAATGTAAAAATGTCATTGGCGAAACTGAGATTACACAATGCACAGGGCACGAGGTCTCTTCTCTTTCAAATCGTTCGGACCCCTCCCCCCTCCTTTCAGCGTTGGTCCTCGGCATTCCCAGTGAAGGCTATCTGGCCCTCACGCTCAAATGAGTTTGGGACCCTTGTTCCCGGCTGTCCAAACATACACACACCCCTCTTCGTTTCCAGACAGATAAGCTAGCACCGGTTTATTCCAGACTTGTACACGTTACTGAAAAAAAATAACCGATTACAATAATACTTCACTGTAAAAAGTAAGCGATTACAGTTACAATTAGAGCTCTCAAAAAAGTATTCGAAAAATTACTATAAAGTAATCGATTACTTCCCACGTTACTTTTCATTCAAATTTTTCTATTTTAATTACGGTACATACTTCTTTGGGTCTCGCGGGCAATGGTTGATAGAAAAAAAAGCCTTAAGCGGTTTTTGGCTGAGCTGATTGAGTGACGTCAACACACCCAATCTCTCTCAGTGAAAAAAATAAGTAAATAAAAGAGAGCTGTTTAAATACATTACCTACTAGAAGCCGGATTAGGTCATTTTATATGCTCGGACGTAATCTCCAGTGTACAAAAACAAGTGCCACGTAAACGAAGCACAATGAATTGGCCCACTGATCCTCGAGGTCCTATTCCCGTGCTCAGTAGTTTCCAAAAGGAAAAAAAATTGACCGTTGCCCAGAGTTGAGTGACTCTAGCACATCTAATCCCCCTCCCTTTTTAGCAAGTAACTCGAAAGAACATTTAGAAAATTTAAATGGGCAATTTTGCGAATCGATTACAGTAAAAAAGTAATTGTATTACAAGGATCAGTTACTTCCTTAAAGGAAGAAGTAACTGAAGCGTTACGAAATTGTAGTAAAATGTAATCGATTACAAGTAATCTACTACTTGTAACGCGTACGTACAAGTCTGGTATTTCACCGTGGCATAGTAAGATCACTGTTGAAAGAGGTGTCCATAACGGGCAATACCATAGTAAACTGCCGAGGTTATTTATGAAGACACTAAAGTTTATTTAAAGGTTCCTTTGATTTTGCCTAAAAATTAAAAAAAAGTGAATAGAAAAAAAAAAAGAAAACAGGTACACCTCACCCGTGGTAGAAACGTATTTTATAACTCTTCATGGCCCGTTTTGATTTCTTACCAATCCGCAACACTTGGAAGTGTTAAATTTACAAAAAAAATTGTTTCAGGTGCCCAAACGCTGAAGTCAAAATTCAGTTTGCATCTCAGAGTGTTTGTTGGTTAAGACAATATATTGTAATTGTTCAAAATTATCGAAATCATGCTTTTTTGTTCTGTGTTTTTTATATCCACTAGCCACCGAACAAGGTGTACAGAGAATGACAAATATCTGAAGGAATGTTTTATAAAATAATTGTTGTTCGGAATAAGTATTATAGCCTTCTTTGCAATGTATCATTCAACTGTTCTTTTTTAATTATCAAATTCATATTTGGGTATTTCTGTTCAACCCTGCATGATTTTACTGTGCTTAAGAGCCACGCTTGTAGCGTATGCAAGCGTTCGACCACGCGCGATAACATAGCGCACACACAAAAAATAAAATCAACAACATCTGCTCCCCTCAGGGAGCAGATATTGATGTTTTTAACCCAAATATCGTAGCTTTTAAGACTTTTGTAACTAAGCTGTGAACATTTGTTGTGCATCATTACCAAGGCGTCAAGTTGTTCATGAGCACAGAAAATAAACAAATGAATATATAAATGAATGAATGAACAAAAGTCTTGTTTTCAGAGCCTTATCAGGTCTTTCGCTGGGAGTCTGCTGACTTCTAGTTACATCGTACAACACTGTGCTGACGTCTGCAGTCATACAACTGCTTGAAATGGAATTTTTTCTTCTATTTTATGTTGATTATTTACTTCTAATTACTTATATAAAAGATGAACGCGTGCAGAGCATGCACTTAATAATGTTTTTGAGTAAATTTTGTTTCTTTTTGCCCGTGTAGATAATTTACGCATCGCGGGAAGATAACTTTTGAAAAATAGGCACGCCAGCAGTTGGAATAGAGTGCGAAAATTTGAGACGAGGACGTCAACGCGATCAAAAGATTAAAACAAGAGAAACGTTTTATCTATGAACGACGTCCATCTGAGCATAATATTGTCAGAACAAGATAATCACGTTGTGGACACCTTCTAGGATTTATTTGATTGAAGAAGAAGCTGTCAGCAAAAATAAAACAATAGTCATTTTCTTTATTGACGTCAAGTGTATTTCACTTATATAGATGTCGCATGCGTCCACTAACGTTAGTTTTATTTGTTTTGACGATATTAGACTTAGGTGCACGTCGGCTGATCCACTGCACAATGGCGGAACAATCGACAATGCGGAACGTGAGTATCTGAAACTTTGGGTGATAATCAGAGATGCTGCGAGCGCAAGCGTGTTTGTACCTTTATCTTGAGCTCCCGCTGCACGAGTACTGTTGCAGCTGACGTGAAATCGAACGCAAATAGCTGATGCTTGTATCCAGAATTGTGCATGGATTCCACAGCCTGAAACAATGGTCAAACTTTCGAAAGGGTCCACTGAGCTTGCCAGAAGCGCTGTTCGTAGCTTGAGCGTTACATGTGACTCCTGTCTCTATGTTTTGCACTCCCATACTACTGAAGGAGTATTTCCTCCGGACGTTCACTTCCGCTACAAAATAAGATGACATGATCAAGTAAGCGAGAAACCCAAAATTACCCCAGCGGAAGAGGGAAAAAAATACACAAATGGTTGTTGTTTTATTATGCCCTAGTTTCATGGAGCGACAGGAATAACCAGTACTAAAACGCCTCATGCAAAGGACACAATAATCTCCGTCCCTCCCCGTTTCGATCTGAATGAGCATCGTAGCGGCGGGCGGTAGTGTATTACTATTCCGTGGAGCACGTGAAAGACCCCAGGCTAGCGATTGTACGGCACTGGCTATATTGCTCGTCTACAGCTTAGAGACACGCCACCGATTGAGGCAGACTAACTTCAGGCGGTATAAACACACAAACAAACACAAATGAAGCACGAACACAAAAGTATCTTTGACAAGATTAGCTGTCTTTCGGTGCTTTTGAAGTAAGCATGAGCGATTGCAAGGCCTGCCAAAGATACATTCGCGCGCGTGATTCATTCGCTTGAGGTGTGTCGGTAATGGTTGTTTACATTAGTGACTCTCGTTAAACTTGGGCATGATTACGGCGATCCCGCAACTGCCCTGAGCGGCAGTATAACCGGGAGCTCTCGACTATTATTTCGAAGAATGCTCTATCATCATCATCTTCGTAAACTTTATTATTTGAGAAGTAAAAGGACCTTGCGGTCCCTGGTCGTTGCCCTTAGTCCAGGGCTCCGTTGGCCGCCCAGATTCGGCGGGCTCGCTCAACCAGTCGCCGCTGGTCACCGAGCCTCTGTGCCGTATAGGGCCGCCTCCCAGGAGGAAAAGGTGGGGAAGGAAGGGGGGTGATACCTTCACTGGGACGGTGGGGGGGGGGGATTCCCAGATGGAGTGGTACACGCTGGTACAACCTGTACCTGGAGCAGTACACTGTGTCGCTGTAGGCACGGTAACACACTTCTAAAGGCCCATAAATATTTGCGCTTGAGAGCGTTTGGGTGTGCTTGACTGCGTTGCGGCTGCGAAAACTAGGACATCCCTGCTTCGTACGCCACGTGCCAAGATACTATTTGAATTCCACGCATCATACGAAGCATACATGTGCAGGTTACTCGCTTCGGTTTCTTTAAGCAGCGCAGTTAAATGGCACTAAAAGGCAACTCTGTGTAGGGGCATTTAAGCAAACCGTTATGCATGGCATTCATTCCTTACCGTTCTTCAGA